>JAJOOS010007276.1:0-32645 GCA_029582725.1 Solanum chiquidenum
AGTGATTTTCTTGTATTATCTCATCCTACTTTATCTATAGAAATGACGTGATTATCTTTAAATTAAATTCAAAAGTTAAAGGTACAGAAAAAATTGATGGTTTGTCAATTTTAAGTCTTTCGTTTCAATATATATTAATTTCATGAATCACGCATGCATTGATTTATCTATTTAATAAACAAATACGATGAATTTAAAAAAATAAAAAAGAATAACAAATGAGAACAATATGACATATCAACTTAGTATTTCGTTTATCAAAAATATATCAACACAAAATTAAAACACTTACAAAATTAAAATATATAGAGTACATAAATTTTACAATTCAACATTACGGCAAAACAAAGAAGATATAGTTAGAAAAAATTCTTACAAAACAAAATAAAATAAAATAATAAATCGAAATGTGAATATATTATTTAGGAAAAATCACTATACAAAGCAACAAATATATATATATATATATATATATTTTTAAGTAGATATAAGAAAAAAGAGATAATTTTATTTACTTATTTTAAGTGACAAATTTTAAATTACGCAAATATTAATTCAAGAAATCATGTCAAAAAATAGATTTGATGATTTCAAACTTTATTTTATTGCTAGTGTACAATTTGTTTCAAACTAATGTTCAAGAGTAAGAGACATGAAAACATGTTTTGACCCTAATGTCATTTTCTTATTATTATTTGACAAAAAACACTAATAAAATTTACCGAAATGTTTAATGGATAAATGATTTATGCATGTTGAATTCAAAACAGAGAAATTAAGTTATTGTTATTTTGATTACTCAGTACAAAAGAAATAAACAATTATTGCATAATAGAAGAAGAACTTTATATACATTGAAACTTAATGAATTGAAAAATAATCTTACATATGATTAAACTTTGTCTTTGTAATTGATTTCTTATTGTCCTTGAATGCATGTTGGCGGGTTAAATTGTTCTTCTTTGTTAAATACTGAAATACTATATTGTTTCTTTGTTGAAGAGGGTAAGAATTTGATTTGATATGGTTACCGAAGAATGTTGTTTTGTGTGTGATTCTTTCGTGTTTTATATTAAAAATTCTAACTGCTATTTATATTTTTGATTTAATAATTAAGTATTATGTGGAAGTATTAGAGATAAGACCTAAAATATTAAAAAACAGATAATGCATGTTCACTTAAACTGTCATAATAAATTTTAAATTCTAACTTATCTTTTTAAACTGTAATTTTTTTAAAAAAGAAAAAGAAAAAAGAAAAACAATTTTTTTCATTATGTTTAAAACTCTAACGTGTGTTTTAAATAATATGAAACTTTTGTAAATTGAACTTTTAAAATTTGATATTTACAACAAAATTGTGGTTTTGACACAATTAATAATTTTAAAATAGTAAATATGTTTTTGTATAATTTATGTAATTTTAATTATAATTTTTTTAAACAATTTAATAGATCTAGTTAATTATTATATATATAATTCGAATATTATAATTAGTTTAGAATTTAAATATTTCTGACGGTTTTGGTATTATTATTATTATATTATTATTATCATTATTTAAAATATAATAATATTTTATTATTAATTTTTACCAATTAGGTATTTCAAAAAATAGAACTTCGACAAATTAAATAATGTGATATAGCATAGTTTGTTAGAATTACTGTGGTTAATTTTTAATTTGAATTGGATTGTTATGTGCTCCTAAAATTTAGCACCATTATCTATATGTTAGGTATATTTTAAATTTTAACTTTATATCTTTTAAAAAATCATTAAAAATATTAGGAAGAGCAATTTATTAGGAACAAACACATTCGATTTATTTAAACAATTAAAAGAGAGAGATCAATAAAATTTTTTAGCGTAAACAAATTTTAAAATTGTTTTTAATTTATGTTTTTTAAATGTTTGGTTTATTAAATTGTTATTTATTATTTAATATATCTACATATTTTGTGGTGCTGACATGTAGCACCTTTTGTTTATCCTATTATATATAAATAGAATTAATATTATTTAATAATATATTTCTTTTGTCTATTTAAAATATTGTGTAACTACCGTAGAATTAAATAAAAGGGTATAATTGTAATTATTGATATGTGTCAATATTTATTTAAATAATATTTATTATTGATTATTTAAAATTAAAAATTCTAAAAAATTGTGGTATTGACATGTGTCATTTTTTTTTCTCCTTTTATATATAGATAGATATCAATTGAATCAAAACTTACATTTATTTTTCTAATTCTGTAAATTTTTCACCATGATACATAAACTTAAAGGATGTTTTTCACTTTCATGTGCCACTTACGCCTATTTTTTCTTTATCTCAACATCGAGCAAAAATTTGATGGTATAATATAATTATTAAAAGTCAATAAAAAATTAAAAATAATAGATACAAAAATATATAAGAGGATAAGAAGAAGAGATTTGTCTTATTTTTTTAAACGTGGGAAGTTTTTTTTCTTTTTAAAAAAGGGTAAAGTTATCTTCTTCTTTATTTGTTGTTTAAAATGAAAATATTTTCAGATTTAAAATATTTTTAATTTCAGATTATAAATTAACTTTGTTAATTGAATATGAATTATGTTTTAAAAACTCTATCGTGCATAAGTATTCTTCTCCTTTAAACAGATTTTAAGATTTAAATTGTTTTTAATTTTTAATTTCAGATTTTAAATTTATTTTGTTTATTACTTAGTTAATATTTTTTTTGTTCCTTTTCTGATTTTAATTTAAGTATATCCTTACTAAATTATTTTATATAAATATTTCTCCTAGTATATATTTAATTTTTTCCTTTCCTGAGATCGAATGTAAGATAGTTAAAGAGAAAACTAATCATATATAGATGACCATAATAATATATTATATCAAAAACTCATAATTTGAAATATCATAGATTTTTTCAATATGAAAAATAAATTCACAGAACCTTAAGAAAACAACGAAAACAAAGGAAGTGTATGCATCCCAAAGTATTTCTTGTTCTTCTTTTCCTGCTGATTAATGGGGGGGAAAAATAGAACAAAAGGAGAAGAAATGGGTGGGGTTGGTTTAGAAGAAGTGAGGTAGTTTATTTATAGGATAATTGTAATGCAGTAAGTAATCATTCATTATGAGAAGTTAATAAACGGTTGATAAGAAGTTGTCATCAATTTGAAATTCAAAAATCATCAATCAGATAAGGATTAGGATCAATTCAAATTCAAAATAAAATAAAATTAAAAAATATAGTTTTTGTATATTTTTAATATTTTCGAATTTTTCTAGGGGAATTTTATTTTGAAAATTGATACCGGGAAAAGAATTTTATGTGTGACTGTCATTTGGAACATTTCTGAAAAAAATATTATTATTATTATTATTACTATTATTAGTTAAGTTTGTAATTTTTATTTTTATAATAATTTAAAATTTGAAATAATTCCTTAAAATTATCCACTAATTGAATTGTTCCTTAAAATTATCCACTGACTAACGTGGAGCAATTATTTGTTTTGCTTTTTTTTTAAAAATTTTAAAATTAATAATCACACTCATGTTCTGCAATGTTTATTTTTTGTTTTTCAGATTTAGATAGTTAAATTTTTTAGTTATTATCTTATATATATTTTGAAAATTATAAAATGATTATATCACGTTAATTTTAAGTAATTTTTTAATAAATAATTTAATATTTTAATTTCGAATTTAAGATAATTACAAAAAGTTGATTTTATTATTAATCCTACTACATGTAATTAATAATTTTAATTATTTAAAAATTCTGTTTTTTGTGGTGCTGACATATGTCGTTCTAATTCTAATTATTGACATGTGTCTATATTTATTTATTTAATTATTATTGATTATTAATTATTTAAAATAAAGAAAATTTGTGGTGTTGACATGTGTCATTTTTTCTTCTCCTTTTATATATAGATAGATTTTCTATTTATATATTTAATCATTATCCCTTAAGTTTTTGAATTTAAAAAGAATTATAATTCAGTTTTTAATTATTCTTAATTTAAATTAACTATGTTCATAATTACAATTTAAATAGACAGTTTTAAAACCTCCACTACCTTGCTATTTCTGAACAATTTCTTTAATCAATTTGTAAAAAGTGTAAATCTTTTCATTAAAAAATATATTATAAATCTATATTTCACAAATATCATGCAAAAAAGATAATTGAGTATCGAATTATATAATTCCTTTTATCAGTTTTTCTAACAACACAATTATTGTTAATCACTTAAAAAAAGAGTTTTAAAACTTTCGAGTACACTCTCTATTTTAAATAAATTGTAAAGTTTTTCATTTATTAATTATTATTTTTTAAGAAAAAACAAAAAATTAGAGGCATTGTATATTTTTATTAGAAAAATGCTATACATTTCCTTTATCAATTTTTCGTAAGAAATAAATAAAATAGATTAAATAAAAAAATAAAAAAATCTCTTTTCAATAAAATTAAAACTATCAAGTAGCAAAAGAGCAAACAATCAAATATAAAATTAGAATTTAATTTTAAAATATATAGTGATATACGATTTATTAAAGAACCATAAAAATATAAAATATTCGTGTTGCAAATTAATGGTTGTATTCATTAAGATTGTATTTATCTTTAAATCAATTTTCTGTTATATTTTTTACACAAATTTAATATGGTAAAGAATATTTTGAATCTTTCTATTTTGAATAAAAGATATATAAAATGTATTAACATGTCATTTAATATATATATATAATGGAATGTTTGAATTAATAAATTATTAACATAATTTTTTTAAAATTCAAATGACATAAAAAGAATAAAGTACAAATACGAAAAAATATTGGAAGTATGACGTTTGATCAAAGATAAAATAATTATACAATTAATAGTATCCTTAGAAATTTCTTAATATAATATACTATTAAAAAAACCTAAAAGCTTAGCTTACATAGCTATATGTATTATTTAAAAAACTAAAAGCTTAGCTGGTAGCCTATAGGTATAATATTCTGATAAAATAGTTTAAATTGTGTTTAATAATATTTATTTAAATGTACTCAAATAAATAAGTTAATGATTTGTATTATTATTATTATTATTATTATTATAATTATAATAATAAATTAAATATATTATTAAGTGCATAATATATTTTATTAGTTATTTTAACTATAAAATTATTATATTTTACATTATCCGCGCAACGCACGGGCACGTATACTAGTTTATAAAACTTTTGTCAAGAAACATGAATATCTTCATAAATTAATCTTTCATAGTGCACAAGCTTCATCATATGATCATAGTTTAGAAATCATGGATCATGCATGGGTTCATGGACATTAACTTAAAACATGTAATTACTTCAATTCATGCATAAAAAAACAATCAATTGAATCATAATTGAAAATAACCCATGAAGATTGAATTAAACCCTAACTTCAATTGGAGAATCTAACTTGTCAAATTGGATAATTTAAGAACCCTACGGAGGAAAGGACTCCATTGGTGAATACTATCATAAAATGATGTTAAAAACCCACAAAAATGATAGGATTGGAGACTTGTAGTTGAACCCTAGCTCTCTTTCTTCTTCCTTAGACTTGAGAGAATTTTGGAGGAGGAATTTGGTTAGTTTTAGGGAAAGTGGTTAATTTGGGTCTTAAAAACATTATAAAGGGTTTAGGGTATAAGGAAAAATGACATAGTTTAGGTATTAACCAATTGGGAAAAGGCTAAAACTCCCTTCAAAATAAATGCCAACCGATTCCTATGGTCCATAGGTCCTTCTACGTACCTGATGAGTCCTCAAATTGAACTCATTTAGGGCCTTATTTTAATAGAATTAGTGTCCTCAAATGCCTCTTTTATCCCAATATCTGATAAAAACTCTTAAGTTTTAGGTATTTGAAGATTTGAGGAAAGCATGGGCACTATGTCGCAAAAAAAAACAAAAAGGGTGAAAAAAGTGAAGAAATGGATGCCTGAGCATCGCCAAGTCCCCTTGGTGAATCACCAAAGAGCCTTACTCCGTCTTTTTATTTCAGTGCATTGAGCCCTGAAGGGAGAGGATCAAATCGGCGGTGAAAAGGAGCAATCGGCGTGTCGCCGAACAGTTCCACGAAGCAGTACTATACCGCCCAATGGTCCAGAACGCAGAGATGTTGTAGGCAAGCAGGGAAGGCGATGAACTAGACGATGGGCGAATCGCTAAGTTGATCGGCAATTCCCACTAACCTCGCCGAATGGTCCGCTGCAACATTAATTCTGAACACTATAAATACTAGCCTTATGTTAGTTTTAATTATCAAGCTTCATTAGAATACTCACAATTAGATATTTTATTTTGTAACTCTTATTTTCTCTCAAGTTTGAGAGGGTTTTTGAAGACTTGAAGAAGAAAGGGTTTGATCTTCCCCAACTTGAAAGTGGGTCTCCTTGATTCTTCTTTCTTTGCCTAAATCAAGACTTATTTCTCTATACCCATTTTGATTTCAACATCATTGAAGGTGTAATTTTCTATATCTTGATGTGTGGCTAAAACCCCCCATTCTTGGGGTGTGATTTAGCAAATATGAGTTAAGATTATTGTTGGGTCTTGCTTGCTGATAGCTTAAATGTAGTTTAATGATGATTTCACCTAGTGGTTGTGGTTTAATTTAATGGGTTTGTAGTTGCAAATACTAAACCACCCATGTGTTTTCGGCTTGCTCGAGAGAGAGGTCGTGAAACCAAGACCACTAGACTGATGGCCTAAGGAGTGGGTCGACATGAGGTTCTGCCCGAGAGGGTGAGCCCTAGTCCCATATCCAAACACTCAGCTCGAGAGAGTGAGTGGGGTAAGGCGTAGGCTGGTCTTAATGCGGCAAGTGGGTGTACGAGAGGAACCCATTTGAATGGGGTAAGTTGCTCGAGAGAGAATTTATTTCCATTTAAGGCTTAGCCTAGTCACTATTAATCTACATATTTTCTATCTAAAGCTTGTACCCAACAATCTAGATTAGCTTGTATTGCGGTCACATCCCAAGAATCTCTCGTCATACTTGATTTTCCTTATATTTTACATTTTTTATTTGATTTTGTGACCCCCAAATCGATAGTTGACACTTTTGTGTCACCCCCATTGATTTATAATGTTTTTATTCGTAAATCTCTTTAGTTATGACTAATTAGGATGAAATTATAGTTCGCTACAAATTCTCAAAACCACTCCCTTGGGACACGACCCCAACCCTTGGTTGGGTTACTATATTATCGACGATCGTAAACACTCGAACCGTAGTTAGTGTCGTTGGTCACGATAAGCATCAAAATGGCGCCGCTGCCGGGGAGTGGTGTTAGTTGAGAATTTTTAGTTAAGTTGAATTTTTTTCTTGTTGATTATAGTTGAACTTACTTAACTTTTAGTTTTAGTTTTTGTGTTGTTGTCTATTTGCAGAGGTGACGAAATAAGTGTCAACGGAAGCAATGCAATGGCCAATCCCAAAAATGTAGCTTAAATTAGGACTTGCGTCGTGCCACGACGTTAACTAAGGTGCTGCTTGGGAGGCAACCCAAGTTTTATTTTTCTTTGTTTGAAAGTTTGAAATAATGGTGAGTTGAATGTGCAGGACAAAGTGTGAAAAATGTTTGAAAAGTGCAGATTGGCGAGCTAAAGGTCCAATCGGCGTATCGCCGAAGAGTTCGGCGACCCTGACCTAGACCATCGTTGGACTCCATACAATTTCAAAGTGGAGTCTGTAAAACTCGGCGAGCCTAGGAAATTATTGGCGAATCACTGACTAGGTCGGCGATCACGATCTAGTCCGCCGTTTGGACCTCCCAGATTTCTTGGAGGTCCTATAAAACTTGGCGAGGTAAGTGACCACTCGACGTGTCGCCGAGCACGACTTATGTCACCGAATAGGCGAGAACTGGATGATTTTTTTAAAAGGCCAAAGGTTTAAACTTCCAACTCTTTCACTTTTCCTCACTTTCGAACTTCACAAACTCACACCTGCACTTTAGTTTCTATATTTTTCCATTTCTAGTAGTATTTTAGTCGTTGATTTGTGCTCGGATTGGGATTAATTTGCTGCCTAGTATTTCAGTCTTTATTATTCGGCATCTAAGGTTGGTTTTCCGAACCTCGCATGTATTTTTGAGAATTTGAACTCTCATGCAAATGATTCTATCTTGTAAACGTGTGCTGGGTCTCTCTGATAGGATTAGAATGTTTGAATGCCTATTTTTAATGTGATAATCTTTCCCGTAATATTTTCATTGTTAAAATCCCGTAGTTTTGTGCCTTAAAACCGGTTAAATCTTGTGGGGTTGTGCTTGCATGTTGCTGAGTCTAGAAGGGAGAATTCTAAGTAATCCAAGATATGTTAAAGACCAATATTGTCATACCACCCCGGAAAAGCACGGGATATCACAATAAATGAAGGGGATCAAATCCTCCCAAGAAGGGAAGACAAGAACCTCCATATGGAAATAAAGGCAAGGGCAAGAGGCCAGTTTCTGACAGGGAGACTACTACCCTAGGCCCCTATATTCCTTCATGGGCCCGGGGAGTCTATGCAACTGTGCATGCCTTGTTGGCGGATACACCCTTGGCAGATCCTAGTGGGTCTGGTACTCCTGTTTCTTCTGAGGCAACTCCGGGTACTGAGACCCAGGACTAGAGTGATGCCCGGGCATTGATGCCCAGACAGATGGAACGACTGTGTAGACAAGATCCCCTCTTTACCTCCCTTTCTGTCTTACTTTATTTCACTTTTGGATATTTTTGTTTGCATTTGAGGACAAATGTTTTATTTGTGGTGGGGTAAGGCCCACCTTTTGTGATTTTGTGACTCTTTTGGTTTTGTTTATATATTGGGTTGTGAGCTGAAATTGTGTTTTATACACTGCTACTTGTGGATGTTTGAGCTTGTGGCTCTTTATTTTAAATTTGTAAAAAATTTGACCCTTCCGAAAAATTTTCATTCTTCGAAAATTTTTGCCACCTCTTGTGTTGAAAGTGGCTATTCTCATACAAATTTAAGTCTCGGTTTCAATCAATACCGATGACTTGAATAGTGCTCTCAATCGAACAAACATGAATGTGCAGCTACGACGAGACCAAATGAAGTTGCATAGGCAATATGTGAACTTTTTGTATCTCGTTATGATTAGCCATGTATTGAATTGATTCTCTTGTAATGACCGTTGCACACTAGCAAAAATGTGGAGTCTTGTTTGACTCAAGTGTCGATGCCTAGTGTGATGAGCTTATTCTGAACCATGCATGCATACACCTAGAATTTGCCCCATTGGTCCGATTGATTAAATAAGGCTTGCTCTTGAGATGATCTTAGGCAACTTTTGAGAGTGTGAGCCAATTTGACATGTACCTCTTTTGTGACATACCCTATGAGCGTGTGAACCTCTTTTGAACACCCCTTAAGCCTATCCTTCTTTGGAAGAAACTTGATGAAACTTAGACCTTTCTTTATCCAGTACCTATAATCCTCTTGATATGTGTTTAGTGAATAGCCAACTTAGGCCAAAAGCTTAAGTTGAGGTGTGGTAAAAAGGAAAGGGAAAGTCAAGGAGTGCAAGAAGAATCTCCTTACCCATGGTGTTGCGAAAGAAATGGAAACCCTCCATATAAAAAAAAATAAGAGAAAAAGAAAAGAAAGAGAATGAAAAAGAAAGTTGTGAATTAAGGTACAAAAGAAATTGGGTTTCCAAGCAATCCATGGGAGTGAATAAAAGGATAACTTATAAGCACTAGAAGAAAAATTGATGAAGGAAGAGAAAATGATGTGTTGAGAGCATCACATTTCAAGAGGATGAAAGTCACTAAGCCTAAATGACCATACCTTTGCACTCAGCCCCATTACAAGCCTTGGAAAGACCTTTTTGATCTTGAGTGAGCCAAACCGAAGGTTGATTGGAAAATAAGGGCAAACCTATGGGTGAAAGCATGCATTGTGTTCCTCCTTTTGAGTGTGAGCGTTGCATATAATTCCTGATCTTAAATTGATTAACTTTTGTGTGTGAATATGGAATCATTCTTTGTGTGAGGGCATTTAGATACTATTGTTGAGCTCGAACTTACATTTGAAGCAAGTATTGCGAGCATGAGAATCTTTCGTAATGGTGTGTCACAACTCGAATCTTTGAGTACACAATTAATCTTTGCATGAGTAGTTTGAATCTTGTTGTGTATGTTCATGATTGAGTCTTATGTAGCACTGTTTTAGACATCCTAATTGAACTGCTGAACTTGAGTTTTACTTGAGGACAAGAAAAAGTTTAAGTTGGGGTTGTTGATGAGTCCTCAAATTGGACTCATTTAGGGCCTTATTTTAATAGAATTAGTGTCCTCAAATGCCTCTTTTATCCCAATATCTAATAAAAACTCCTAAGTTTTAGGTATTTGAAGATTTAAGGAAAGCATGGGCACTATGTCGCAAAAAGGAACAAAAAGGGTGAAAAGAGTGAAGAAATGGATGCCTGAGCATCGCCAAGTCCCATTGGTGAATTGCCAAAGAGCCTTACTCCATCTTTTGTTCCAGTACGTTGATCCCTGAAGGAAGAGGATCAAATCGGTGGTGAAAAGGAGCAGTCGGCGTGTCGCCTAACAGTTCCACGAAGTAGTACTATACCGCCCAATGGTCCAGAACGCAGGGATGTTGTAGGCAAGCAAGGAAGGCGATGAGCCAGATGATGGGCGAATCGCTGAGTTGATCGGCGATGAACCAGACGATGGGCGAATGCCGAGTTTATCGACGATTCCCACTAACCTCACTGAATGGTCCGCTACAACATTAATTATAAACACTATAAATACTAGCCTTATGTTAGTTTTAATTATCAAGCTTCATTAGAATACTGACTATTAGATATTTTATTTTGTAACTCTTATTTTCTCTTAAGTTTGAGAGGGTTTTTAAAGACTTGAAGAAGAAAGGGTTTCATCTTGCCCAACTTGGAAGTGGGTCTCCTTGATTCTTCTTTATTTGCCTAAATCAAGACTTATTCTCTATACCCATTTGATTTCAACATCATTGAAGGTATAATTTTCTATTTCTTGATGTGTGGCTAAAACTTCCCATTCTTGGAGTGTGATTTAGCAAATATGAGTTAAGATTATTGTTGGGTCTTGCTTGCTGATAGCTTAAATGTAGTTTAATGGTGATTTCACCTAGTGGTTGTGGTTTAATTTAATGGGTTTGTAGTTGCAAATACTAAACCACCCATGTGTTTTTGTCTTGCTCGAGAGAGAGGTCGTGAAACCAAGACCACTAGACTGATGGCCTAAGGAGTGGGTCGACATGAGGTTCTGCCCGAGAGGGTGAGCCCTAGTCCCATATCCAAACACTCAGCTCGAGAGAGTGAGTGGGGTAAGGCGTAGGCTGGTCTTAATGCGGTAAGTGGGTGTACGAGAGGAACCCATTTGAAATGGGGTAAGTTGCTCGAGAGATAATTTATTTCCATTTAAGGCTTAGCCTAGTCACTGTTAATCTACAGATTTTCTATCTAAAGCTTGTACCCAACAATCTAGATTAGCTTGTATTGCGGTCACATCTCAAGAATCTCTCGTCATACTTGATTTTCCTTATATTTTACTGTTTTTATTTGATTTTGTGACCCCCAAATCGATAGTTGACACTTTCATGTCACCCCCATTGATTTATAATGTTTTTATTCGTAAATCTCTTTAGCTTTGACTAATTAGGATGAAATTATAGTTCGCTACAAATTCTCAAAACCACTCCCTTGGGACACGACCCCAACCTTTGGTTGGGTTACTATATTATCGACGATCGTAAACACTCGAACCGTAGTTAGTGTCGTTGGTCACGATAAGCATCAGTACCGTCCTGGTCAATTGTAGAACTGGATCAGGGAGTCTTAATTTGTCCAATATTTGACGGAACCCATGTACAACTTGTAGCTCTTCCTACCATCTGTACATGCCAACCATAAAAACAAACTTTAATCTTTAAATATTTATGAAGTCTGAGGTAACCTACGAGACCTATATACAACCCGCACAAAGGTTGATGGACCATCCTGGTGAACCGTAAAAAGTGCAATGGGACCTGATTTCAAATATTAATTTTCCCTAATTCCTACAGTTGCCATGTACGACCCTTAGAAGCTTCTACGGTCTGTAAATGGGACCCATAGGAACATACACCAGCCCAAAAATTGCATTTTCCTTCCATTCCAAATCTGAGGTATTACAATATATCCCCTTGGAAATATTCATCCTCGAATGGAACTCAAGACATCATAAGGAGGGTAGGAAGAAGATCTAAAAACCCAATCACGAAGTCAATCCCATAAATGCAAATATCCGAGGAGGAAAAATCGACTCCAAGCTAAAGCATATCCAAAACATCATTTCATAAGGCCTATATGCAACTCATACTCAAATGCACATAAACATGAAAAAATTAATCAAACTAACTGAGTTTCTCAAAAATTAAGTTTTCATAAGCATGTACGCTAGAGGAAACATAAGAAGGACTAGGACATAAGGACGAACCAAAAGGAACTAAATACCTCAAGCTAGAGTTGGGTTGTAGGGAAAGAGATGGGGATATATGGACATCATATCAGTCTCGGCCTCCCAAGTTGCAACCTCAACTAACTGATTCCTCCTATGAACCTTTACCAAAGTAACTTCCTTATTTCTTAACTTTTTTAACTTATCGGTCACAAATCTCAACCGAAACTTCTTCATACAAAAGATCCTCTTTAAATCCCAAATATTCCAAGGGAATAATGGATGTTTGTAATACCCTGTATCCGAAAAAGGGAAAAGGATAAGATTTTGGGAAGTTAGAGGTTGTAGCCACGGAGGCCAACCACCGCCCATGGGTTGAACCACGGACCATAGGTGGGTCCTTGGGTTGGCCACCTTGGATAAGCTGTAGAGGCCCAGGACTACGGCCTGACCTATGGACCGTAGGCCAGACCATGGTCCGTGGTTCGACGTCCCAAAAACCATTTTCTGACCACCAACCACGGTCCGTTGACTGGGTCCGTGGGTGGAAGGTTGGTGGTCAGTTGGCAGTTAAGTTCAGGGGTAGCTGGATATTTCCTAATTAATTAGTTCCTATACTACGTTGTTTTATCCTTTACTAAGACCATATATAAGCTTTTTACCCTCAAATTTCCCAATAGAAATCATTTTCTCTATACTCGCCAAAAAGTAGAGATCTTAATTAATTCTCTCTCTAGAAACTTGAAGAAGAAGAAAAAAGATGAATCACCTAGGGTTTCAAGTTAAGGTCTCAATTTCTCCATTGAAGGCTAGCATTTGAATTTAAGGTATGATAGTTTTCATCCATGGATTCCTTCCATCCACGGGGTTCCCAAATTCCTCTATTTCAAAATGTAGAATTCCCCAATTGAGTTAGGGTTTTCTTCAATTATCACGGGTTCTTTTCATTATTGTTTTAAATGATTGAATTATGATCTCATATGCATGAATTGTTGAAATATGATGATTTTATGATGATGTCCGTATGAACCCATGTAATACCCATGTTTTCAAGTTATGAATCATATGATATGGGATTTTAATCTTCAAGGAAGAGTTTTATGAAATTAAGCGTGTATTGCAAGCTTTACATTATTTTATGATGAAATCCATATCTAACCTATGTTTTCTAAGCATTGATGATTGAAAGTGGGTTTTGAGCCTCAAGAGGTAAATTATGGACTTATACATTGCTTCATGAAATCCATGCAAATGTTTTAAGGGTACTTTGAGAGTTAAGTACAAATAATGATGTTGTGTTGTTAAAGAATATTTTCATAAACACATACTAGCATGATATAAAAGGTTTTCTCACATAGAATGGATTATTAGGTTGAAAGTCTTTCTCACCTAATTGAACTAAAGAGTAAGAGATATCATAATGAACTAGCTTGGTTTGGTTGTCCAAGGGCACCTTTCCATGATTAATGAAGTCACGTAAGAAATGACTATTCTATGGGATTTATTCTTAGCACCGAGTAGATATTGAAGATAAGATGGAAGCTTTCCCGTTAGTAGAGGCCGGGTTTCTAGAAGCAATCTCATGAGATGGAAGCTCTCCCATTAGTAGAGGCCGGGTTTCTAGTAGTAATCTCCTTATCCCATAACTATTTGCCACCATAGGATACTGTCTTAGATAGACATTAGCTAGTGAATCCACAATAGCTAGAAGTTCATGGACTTACCTTGGCAAGTAGGACAACTCTTTTTGGTGTGGGGTAGACACCAGATTCCATGTTAATAGCTCACATGGTCTTACATGTCGGTTAAGGCTAATTCCCCACAAGTAATAATGAACTAAGGGGTCGTTTGGTATGATGGATAAAAGAAATTAATCCGGGGATATCTTTTAAGTGGCCTTAAATTCGTTGTTTGGTTGCAAAAGTTGGGATAACTTATCCCAGGATTAACAATTAGTCCTGGGATAAGTTATCCTTACCTGGGGTGGAATAGTAATCCCAGGATAACTTATACTGGGATAAAGTAGGTAAAGTAACAAAAATAGCCCTCCTTAAGCTCTCTTTATTTACACCACTTTACATTCATGTATATTAACTTAATTTTGCACAACATTTATAATAACATTCACAACCTTAATTATTAGTTGTTCTTATGAAAATATATTTTTCCATTAAAAAAATTATATTTTATTAATACAATTTTTATATATGAATATATTATAAGTTGAATTTATTTGCCTAATTCTTATGTTTATTTTTATTTTGATTTCTCTTAAAATGTTCACTCCACTACTAAATTGCATATTTTTAATTAAATAATTTACTAGTCACTTAAAAGTGTATATTTTATATATCAATTATAATGTAAATAACTTTAATGATAAAATTTCTATTACTTTAATAAATTTAAAATGAAAGTTTTAGTTTTAAGCTAAATAAGATGAATGTTTAGTTTTAAACTAAATACAATGAACGTTTTATGTTAAAGCTAAATAAGATGATTTTTTTTAAGCTAAATAAGATGGAAGTTTTATTTTTAAGTTAAATAAGATGAAAGTTTATTTTAAAAACACACGGTACAATCATGGAAATGCACACACAAAATATTTAAGCTAAATAAGATGGAATTTTTTTTTTTAAAAAAAGAATAACTAATTAAAGCTTGCAAAGTAAATGTAATAAGTAAATAAATAAGGTGGAGGGTATTATAGTAAACAAATGACTTATTCTTAGAAATTATGCAATGAATATAAGTTTGAATATGACAAACTAAACAAGCAATAAAAACTAATCCCATCATAACTAATCTCAACATAACTTATCCCAGTATAACTTATCCCTAACATAACTTGCATTCAAACCAAACGGCCCCTAAGGTTACTTAAAGAAGTATCGCATATGAGTTCAAAGATTTTAAATATGAAGTTAGCTTGCATTGACCATAATTTTATGACTTATGTTTTATAACTCTTTCATATCATGTTTTAGCCTAGTCAATTGCATGTCATGAAATGAAATGTCCCTTTTTAGCATGATTTAACTAACACATACTCTTCCCTAGATTTCCTTAAATGTAGGGTTTGACAGTCAGGGTACTCAGTTTCGTGGCTATAGGCTAGTGTAATATATTCCTAGCTTTGGTGAGTCCCCATGCTTCAAGGACGGAGTTTATTGTTTAGTTATATTTCATGTATTTCTGTTTTGAACATGATGTTTGGGCTAGGCCCAGTTTCATTCTATTGTATTAGATCGCTATGATGAGACAAGTGTATTAGACTTTTGCTTTGCTTTTATAAAATAGTTTGGACTTGGATTATTGTTTTACTATTATTGTTCTATTTCTTATGTTATGAGAGTTAAGTGGCTTGGATGGAGTCCTTCGGGGTTCTATACACCATGTTACATCTAGGGGATACCCCTGGGTGGTGACAAACTTGGTAATCAAAGCACAAGGTTTAGAATGGTCCTAGGATGTCTCATAAGCCATGTCTAGTAGAGTCTTGTTCATGAGTGTGAAGCGCACCACATTTATGAATGAGAGGCTACAAGATGATTAGGAAACTCCACTTCGTTCATTAATCTTAAGTCGTGCGATAGAGTTTAACTTTATAAGGTCTTTCTCTCCTAATCCTTATCCTATGTTCTTCAAGATATGGCTTCACGAAGAGCTTATACAAGAAGAAATGCGAGGGAGAATGCCGAACAAGAAGCTCCTCCCCAAGCTCCTCAAGTTCCAGTCGATCCTTTGGCTGAACAAGTTTCTAATACGGAGTTTCGAGCTTCTTTTTAAGTATTGGTTCAAGCCATGATGGCCCAAGACAATAGGGAGGTAGTGGTTCTCGTGAACCCAATTGTGGGCATGACGGCTTGAACAGTAAGGAACTTCACAAGGATGAATCCTCCGGAGTTTCATGGTTCCAAAGTTGTGGAAGATCCAGGTGTCACCCACGAGGGGCCAACCAAGCCCCGTGGTTGAAGCCATCCCTCGTAGGTGGGCTCGTGGATGACCACCCTAGAAATCTTCCTAATGCAGTAACCACGAGTAGAACCCACCCCCTGGATGGGTCCACACCTCCTGGTTGGGAGTCGTAGGTCCACGACCCTTTTTGCCAACTTCCAGAAGCCAAACCACGGTTGACCAAGGCAAACCGTGGGTCCATCCACAGCCCGTCAATGTGGTCTCATGGGTCAACTTGGGCAATTAAGTTTAAGAACTTAATGGGTCTTTCCAGATTTAATTAGGTATTAAGTGGTGTCATTTTACCCTAGTCTAAACCACTTATATATGTACTTTAGACCCCTAATCTAGGTCATTTAAGTCATTCTCTCAAACTCACCAAATTAATTGGGTTCCTCTCAAATATTATCTCTCTAGAAAGTGAAGAAGAAGAGGAAGAGGGTCAAGATAGGTCAAGTTAAGTCTCCATTCTTCCAAGCTTTTTGAGGGATTTGTAATCAAGGTATGATGTCTTATTCATCTATGGAATCCTTTCATCCATTGAGTCCCCTTGAATTCCACAATTTGAAGAAGAATTCCCCAACTCAAGTTAGAGTTTCTTCCAATATTGTGGGTTATGATGAATGGTGATCCAATTGAGTGGATTATAGTTGTTTATGATTGTTTATGGTAGAATTGCATGATTATAGGATGAATTTACATGTACCCATTCCTAACCCTTGTTTCTAACCTAGAATTGATGAAATTGGGTTTGATGCCATGAAAAGGGAAATTGAGGATTTAGAGATAATCTTCTAGGAATGATGCATATAGATATGAATTGCTTGAGTGTCACGACCCAAGGCTATCCCCTAGATGTGACACGGCGTATAAGACTTCGAAAAGCCTCATACAATCCTCATAGCATATCATAAAATAAAAACATAGGAAAAAGTGCAGAAATTTAAAACTTTTCTTTACAATCGAAGTCTCTTATAAAAACCAAATGGGAGTCTACAGCACTATGTCTGAAACCATCTATTACACTTGAATACAATCTTAGGGACACAACCCTTACAAAATTCTAAAACATAATAAAAGACAAAAAGGCCATAATGGTCAAGCCCTCAAATACTATGAGGACTCACTAAGCTTCTTCTTCTTAATCTAGTATGATCCTAGCCACACAGATGGAAGTCGATATCGCTGAACCCTACACTTGTGAAAAATTTAGAAGAAAATGGGTTAGCACATAAAGTACTAAGTATGATATCCATGCATGAAAACCTTTGAAAACATGCAAAAAAGGACATCTTTGTTAAATGCATGCACTTTGTTAGTTTAAACCATCATTTAGAAAGTAGTATCAAAACACAAATCATAAGCATAAGAGATACCATATTAAAACATAGGCTATAACATGATAGGTAACAATCACAACTAGTGAGTATAAGATACACCATTATAAACATATACATGGTCATTACAATCTAGTTCTAATATAATAAGAGAGCAACACTTCATGAGCCACCTCAACGCAATCATGTGCAATGTATAGGTAAGACCCCATAATCCCACCAATACTAGGAAAGTCACTTTAGATCCTCATTCATGTTTACCATCTTTTAAAATCACCCTTAGCCTATTTCTCATAGACAATGAACACTCACTTTTAGTCAACTATATCAAACAAAGCAACCCATGGCAACAATACAAATTAGCATACAACATTACAAGTAGCCTTGGCATCTAATGAAATTACCATCTAGTCGCAAGTACATTCACTACATGAATAATCATGACATAAGAACTACCATAACTACCCCCAAAGCCTATTTGTGCAATGTATGGATGAAGTCCCATACCCTCACCCACACTAAGTAGTACTTCCTGAATAGCCATAGTTCATCCTAAATTTGACCTTGTGGGAATTAGCTATAACCGACATAGACCATGAGAGCTTATTCATGGAATCTGGTGTCTACCCCACACCGTAAAGGGGTGTCCTACTTGCCTAAGGTAGAAGAAAATGTATTAGCGTGGAAATGAATCCAATGGCTAAATAACCTACAGGGGCGCATAGTTATGGGATAAGGAGATTGCTTCTAGAAACCCGAACTCAACTATGGTAGAAGGTTTCCATCTCATGAGACAACTACTTTGGGAACCCAGACTCAACTAGTGTAAAAGGAACCCATTTGGGAAGCCGGACTCAACTAGTGTAAAAGCTTCCATCTCATAATCATATCCTCTTGGTGCTAATCATACATTCCAATTGAGTTCATATTAAGTCTTGACTTAAATTGATAATTTCGGAAGAATGTCTTGAAACTAAATCCAACAACTCATTCTAAAGATCCTAGATTCATTAGGGGAGACTAGTCTTCAACCCTTAGAATCACCACATGTGACAAACCTTTGACATTGTAAGGTATACATATCTAAGTGTGAAAGTAAGGATAATCATCCAATCAACACAACAATTATATTATCATGTATTCAGTTTACTCTCAAAGCAATCTGATTGAATGCACACAAGTCTCATACACTAAGTTAATTCTCCTGGTTTTGCCCTTCCAGGGCTATAGATCACAATCAACCAATTCAATCTAGAATTACTTCATTAGATATAGGTGGTGACATGATTCAATTAACTAGACTACTACAATAAAGTCTCATACAATTCAACTCACCACAACTCACCCACATCACATAGTCTCAAATTGGGGACATGGGGGTTCATGGGATCTTGGAGGCAATTCAACATCAAAACTATAGAAATTCCATTAACTAATACATAATTCAAGTAATCAATCCATTATATTCATAATTCTACAACATTCTTACTAATACCAATCAACATTACTTTCATTTACAAAAGAAGAGGATGTCCTAAGTCTACCAATTGAAGATGTAACATTACATTGAAGAAGCCTTTCACATATATCATCATCATTCATAAGTGTATAATTGAGAATAACCTTTCAATATAATAACAAAATTGCATTGTAGACATGATCACATTACTCTCATTGAATTCACATGCATATACATAACATCATGATAATACATCAATCCTTCATGTTTTGCCCTTTAAGGCCATGAATCACAATTCACCAACACACCTAGAATACTACAATTTAGGCATGAATAATGACATAATTCAATAAACTAAATCAATATAGACTTAATCTCTTCACATGCTTCCATAAGCAATCAATCCCAAATCACCATTCACAATTTAGTATTTTGGGGGAATCATGGGTTCATAGGAAATTACATCTTTAAACAACATTAATTCATGAACTCAATCACAATTCACAATAATTCAAACTTTGAAAATGTTTAGAAATGGAACCCATGACTAAGATTGAAACCCTAACTTTTGGGGGATTTTGGAAACTTTGAAATCATCTTTTGAAGGGGCTCCTTGGATGGAAACTAACCACGGATGAAAACTACCATACCTTGATTGAAGAAACTCCATGAAATTGAGTGATAAATATGAACTATTGAGCTCCAAACCTTGGTTTGTTCTTCTCCAATGAAGGTTTCTAGAGAGAGAATATTTGGAGAGGAGATAGTTTCTATATTTGAGGTTTGCGAAAATAATGAATTGTAAAAAGGGTGCTTAATACTTTATAAAGCCTTAAATAAATATAATTAATCAAAATAAACCGACCCCTAAATAATCTAACCACCCTAGGAATTTACCACTTTGCCCCCAACTTGGCCGAACCTAGGCAGCTTCCAGTGGTGACCTATGCCCCTAGACCTACGGAACGTAGGTGGGTTCACACCCCATCCTACAGGTATTTGGTTTGGGTCAGAAAGTCACCATTTGGGGCCCTTGACCTACGGACCACCCCCACAAGGCGTGGATGGACCTATGGGGCAAAGGTCCCATCCGTAGGTCCTTGGGTTTTTGACAGCTTTTGGTTTTTGGCAGCTTTGGGGGTTAGACTTTAGGGTCCTCCTCAAGGACCCTTGGTTGGTCCTTGGGGAGTAGTACCTTGAATTTTAACCCATAAACTCCTCAACTTAAACTCGGGAACTCATTTTACAACATAAAACCCCACATCAACTCAACAACACACTCGTAAAGCTCGAGTTTCACCTATTCATTTTTCCGAGGTGTTACATTGAGAGTAAAGCTTATGGACATGAATTTATTATGATCAAGTATGTATGATGAACTATGATTTAGTAATGCTTGAGATTGATCCTATATGATGATATATGATTAGAATTTCTTAAGAATGAAGCATGTGATTAGAATGTTTTGAGATCTAGGCATATGTGATGATTATGAGAATTAATGCTTTGAGAGTAAGGCTTATAAATATGAATGTTGATTTATAGGGCTTTGAGAGTAAAGCTAAGATGATGAACTATGAATGTTAAGGCTTTGAGAGTGAAGCTTATATGATTGAATGAATTGTAGATAGGATTGTTGTGGAGGGACTTTACCCACATGACCTATATTATGAATGTATGAGATTATGCATGTCTTATAAGATCTATGTAAATTCTTTAAGAATAAATTGAGAGTAAAGTGTCAATGATTATGATATTTATGTTGTGTTTCTTGAAAGGACATTCTCATGAACACATAATGAACATGATGTGAAAGTTTCACAGTAGAGCAAGCAAGTGAAGATTTGGTGAGTCCTCATAGCATCGAGGATTTGATCACCTTTCCTTTATGTATTTCTTTTATGTTAGAACTTTTTTATGGGTTGTGTCGCAAGACAATTCAAGTATTAGATGGTTTGAGACAAGTGTTAAAGACTTCCACTTCATTTTATGAATTTTGATTGTATTGGAAATGTATTAAATTTCCGCACCATTTTCTATTACTTTATGTTATGATATGCTAAGTGGCTTGTATGAGCCCTCTCGGGGTCTTATACACCTTGTTACATCTAAGGGGTACTCTTGTGTCGTGACATATGAACAATGAGAACTATGTTATGAAGAATGAAAATCTTGGATTGTTGCTTGAGATGACTTCCATGAGGTAAGTTGACTAGAGGCGGATGACCCAAGTCTTGACTAAGGATAAGTAAGGTTTCTTGAGAAGTGTTCTTTCCTTATTACAATGATGAGTTATGTGCATTGATTATGCTTATGGTTTATATTGGCTAACCTTTATGCTTATGTTGTCTGTGCTAGCTATCATATTTAGTACATGTTTGTACTAATGCATACTCTTGCCTACAATTCTTATCAAAATGTAGGGTCTGGCGATATTGACTGTCACACTCGTGGCTAGGTTCATAGTTGATCAAAGAGTGAAGATTTGGTGAGTCATCATAGCATTCAAGGATTGGAACACCCTTTTTCCTTTATGCCTTTCTTTTATGTTTGGACTATTGTATGGGCTGTGTCCCAAGATTTATTCATGTTGGTTAGATGGTTTGAGACAATTCTATTAGACTTTCGCTCATTTTATAAAGACTTTGATTGACTTAAGATGTTTTAATTTTTTGCACCATTTTCTATTACTTTATGTTATGATATGCTAAGTGGCTTGTATGAGCCCTCTCGGGGTTTGGTACGCCTTGTTACAAATAGGGGGTACCCCTGGGTTGTGACATGCATTGGTGGATTTAACCTCCTCTAGTACTCTACACGCAGGCTGCAATCCTCCTCGAGTTGGATTTTATGAGTACAGATACCCCGAAGGTATCCCAATGATATCAATAATAGTCCATCTGATAGCCTTTTTGTACCTTGTCAAGACTCTTACCACAACTTGCACCTGTTCATCATTCGGATCTACAACCAAAATGACTAGAAAAGTGTTATTAGTAACAAAAAAGTTATACCGTAGATGACTGGGTAACTATTTCAGTTCATGTATAGGCGGTTCCTCAATGCATAGCTTTGCCGGAGTAGTTGGCCTGATTTTCAGGTCCAGGTCTAATATCTTTGGAGCATAAAAATGTTACCCCATGCCCTGCAGAGCATTCACAGTCTCCACATAATCCTTCTGGAAGTCTTCTTCAAAATTCATTAGCACGGCTGCCAATGTTTCAGCAGCAAACCTTTCCTCAATAGAAGCTCCCGGCTCCCCTTCATGAAAGACATCTATCGCAGATACCACATTCATGTCTTGTGGTTGCTGCATAGACCTGCATATCTTAAACTTTACCTCCTCATTATTAAGACTGAATTTCATCTCTCCACTCTACACATCAACAAAAGCTCAACATGTTGCCAAAAATGGCCTACCCAAAATTATGGGAACCTCAAAGTCTACTTCACAATCCAAAATCATGAAGTCTGCCGAAAAATGAAACTATCAAATTTTATGAGCACATCACATAAAATACCTACATGCCGTTTCATTAACCTATCTTCCATCATCAACCTCATCGTGGTGGGCTTTGGAACCTCCAAGCCCAATTGCTTGTAAATGGCTAGCGGCATCAGATTTATACTTTCACCTAAATCGCATAAGGCCTTTGCAAACTCATATGATCCGATGGTGCATGGTATAGTGAATGCACTTGGATCCTCCTTTTTCTGCATCAGAGATCTTGTAGCAATAGCACTATAATGATGAATATTTTTAGTTAATTCAAAACTTACAACTTTTTTCTTTGTGACTAGGTCCTTCATGAACTTAACATATCCTGACATCTGCTCCAGAGCTTTCACCAATGGGATATTCACTGATAATTGTCTCAACATGGTTATGAATTTTACAAATTTCCTATCCTCAGCTTTCTTCTTGAGTTTTTGAGGGAAAGGAGCAGGCGGTATCGGTATCTGATGTAAAGGCAAAGTAGCCTCTACTTCTGTTTCTTTTACCTTAGCCGGCTTTTCTGTATCATCTAAATGTTCAGCTTCAACCTCTTTTTCTTCATTTCTCCCTATACCCTGTAGCTTCTCAGTACTTGTAGATATTGGCTCATTAAGGGTCTTACTACTTCTGGTGGTGATGGCCATGGAGTGTACATCTTTCTTGGGATTCTGAATAGTATCACTTAGTAGTGATCCATTCTTCCACTTAGTAGTGACCCATTCTTCCTCTGGTTCAGTTTTGCTGATAATTGTCCCAACTGTTGCTCTATCTGCTTGATCAAAGTAGTGTGAGAATCTACCAGTTGACTAATACCGGAGAAATCACCCTTTATTTCTTTAATACCTGCATTAGTAGACTAGACCTTTTGCAACACTTTGGCAAACATATCTTCAATTTTCGACCCGCTGGAGCTACCACTTGTTTGATCTCTATTACCTGGGGTACATAAACACCACTGGAACATCTCTTGAGTGCCATGCTTTATTTTTCATTATAACTTCATCCATTACCAGCACAATTTCCGGAAATGGCTTCCTCATGAATGAACCTCCACACACTACATCAACAACAAGTTTAGTGACATAATTCAAAGATCTATAAAATGTCTGTTTTAAATGTCTATTTGTAAACCCATGGTTCAGAAACTTTTTTAGCTTTTAACTGAACCTCCACCACATATCATGTGTTGCTTCTCCTGGTAGTTGTTTGTGTGCCCCTATCTCATCCTTTATCTGTAGTTCTTTTGATTCCTGGTAGAACTTTTCCAAGAAGGCTCCTTTTAATTTAGTCTAAGTCCTAACTGAATCATCTGGCAGTTCATTCAGCCAATTGGTTACCTCCCCAGTGAAAGACAACAAGAATAGTCTCAGCCTCATAACAGTCTGACTAACCCTAGGAATTTCCTGGGATTTGTACATTGTCACCAAATTCATCAAGTGCTAGTTAGCATCATCACCAGGTGCACCTTTGAACATGCCCTTCAAGTTCAGCCACTAAATCATCATGCTAGTGACTGTAAATTTCACACTTGGGGTAATGCAGGTAGAACTCTTGCTCCTATGACTCCAGATCCATCTAAATCTAAGTCATCTTTTTCGAACACCATAGGAGCTGGTTGTTGTGCTTTACCCCTTGAAGCTAATGGTTGACAGTGGGAGGAGCTATTTCTTCCACTCCTTCATGTTTCCCTACCCCCTATGTGGGTCATACACAACATTTTGCTGATCACCTCACGCAGCTATCTCAGGCTCAAATCCAAGCCTCTGTGACTAAGCCTCGAGTTCCTGTGCATTCACCATCTTGTGAATAGTTTTTCTCAGTTTCGGGTCGTAAGGAATCAATGGAGCACCCTTACTTCTAAAATTTGGCATGCACTGGTGAACTTACTTGTCAGAGACATAGACAAAGAGCAAGACGTAAAATTAGGAAATATAACTAAAATTCAAATAAATGCTAGTAATATATTTCTGAATTGAAATTCCCCGGCAGCAGCGCCAAAATTTGATTTGTCCAAACTTACACTTTGATTAAGTATAAATAGTCGATGTCAGTTTATAGAACTCAATGTAGGTTGAGGTCGATCCAACATAGAATTTACTCACATAAATAGTTTCACTATCGCTTTTATTGAAATGTTGTTGCTATTTCCTCAAGAAAGTAATTGTGTAATGTAAATTGAGTTTGGTTGTAAGGTTGAGGTAACCAATATTGTTAAAATCTTCAGTTTCACACAATTAATAGAAGGTTAACTGCAAGGTTGGGATGATTACTGAATGAAACTAGGGTTGTGTTTCCCATGATGTTACATCTAGTGTTGATTCATGAACGAGTTTTACGTAATTCATTTTTTGAAAATTACAGGCGAGTTACGTGTATCTAACACTTTTCGGTCTTGTTAGATAACTTTCCACTCAAATCCTCTCGGTCTTATAGTGCTATTCAATTTAAGACTCGCATATTTTAGTGTCAAAGTTCTCTTCTCTCGAACTTGAACTTTCACTCCAGTTCAACAAGTTAACCCGACTTTTTCCTAACTATCGATTTTCTCTCAAACAATTGATAGACAAAGGAAAGTTCTAAAGCGTGCACTCATTAGAAAGAATGAATAACGAAAGTTAAGTTAAGTTCTGCAATTATGAACCACATTCTGCTCGTTTGATGAATCTAAACTCAAATGTTAGTCATAGTTCCCAGAACCCTAGTTGTGGTGTTTAGTCACTCATGCTTTCAACTGAATAAGAAAAGATACGTAATGAATGCATTAAGAGAAATCACTTACAAAGATTTACAAATTAAATGAATACTTGATATTTAGAAAACCAAAAGCAAACTTCAAATCTCGATTCAATGTTAATCGATGAAAACAAAAGTAGAGAATAATAGGAAAGTAGTCGCTCATTCCAGATATGATGAGATAATTAAAAAATTAAACCTAAATAATTCAAATAGTCTGTCTAAAAAAAGTTCTACTCGAAGTAGGACAAAATTGTCGCGGCTTTTCACGGACATCATGGTTCGTGAAACTCTCTGTGGTCTTTAATTGTCGATATCAAAACTTCAAAGCATGTCTACTGTAAAATCTTCACGACTTCCATCACGAACCATTGTGAGGACTACAGCCCGTCTGGGCTCCCGTGGTCCTTACTTCGCCATGCCAAACTTAACTCTTCTTTTCCTATCTCCTAGAGCTTCTTCACGACCTCCATCATGATCCTTCATGAGGAGCACATACCATCTAGGGATCTGTGGTCTTATCTTGGACTTTGGTTATCAACATCCAGATTTCAAGCTCACTGCTTCATTGCCACGGGCATTATAATGGCCCGTCATGATGACCATGGCCCGTACTGGCTCCGTGGTGTTTCCTTCATTCTAATCATTTATTCTTCTTTTTCAACTTTTCCACGCAAGTGAGAACTTGTTTAGACATTCAGCAAACACATCAAATCTTACATAAATACACTTGATTCTAGCACTAACCCTTAGTTTTGAGCATCAAATGAGCCAAGATTTCACGACATATCAATGACGAGCCTTCCAAATGAGTCGTAAAAAGGTTACTGGAACTTGACTTTAAGAATTATCTTTCCCACCACCTATGGTTTCTATCTATGGCTCGTATGAGCATCTACAGTCTGTAGATTGGACCCGTAGACAAAGACTCCAGCTAAAAATCTACATTTTCTAAATCTGAGGTGTTACAAAAAAGAATTCAAAAGTTTTTTGTACAATTTTTTATAGAATTAAATAATGAAAAATAAAATTGAGTTTTTCGATAAATTGCTTATCTTATGGAAATAAATTGGCAGTCCATACTGGACAAAATGCGCACATGTGATTCTTACTCAATGAGATACGTAGGCAACATCTTTGGGTTTGATGATATTTACTCAAAAATTTAAAAAAAGTTTAATTTTCATATTCAAATATTAGAAAAAAGAGTAGTTTTGATCCTTATTCAAAAAATATTTTTAAGTCTACATACCAAAAAGATAAAGGCTTTATCCTTATTAAAGGTAATTTTGAATATTTTTGACTTTCTCATTCGAACGAATAAAACGTCATAACAATTTTTCTTTGTTTATTTCTAGTGTTCATTTTGGTAGAACGTTCAAAGATCAAAAATAGAATTCTCTTGATTTTCTTTTAGTAATTAAAGAAAATAAAAGATTTTATCTCAAAGTTATAAGAAAAAAAGAAACTTTCTTTGTTAGCTTTAGTAAATAAATTGAATTATGCAAAGTGTATTCATGTTCTCAAGTGTGTTACGTACGCAACCCAAACGGGTTTGATCAATGCATTTTGAAATCCAGTTTTTTTCTTTTGATAAATAAATGGATACAAATGAGCAAGTGATGATTAAAAATTAGGTTCTTTAAGTTATCTCCATAAATAAAAACACATTGGTATGCTTGGCGAACAACATGTGGTTATAACTGAAGAATGTCTAACCCTAACAGACTTTATTGTCCATGTACATATTTAAATTTTAAAAGTGATTGGTTGGTTTGTGGCTAACAGGCATCTCATTCATACAATATATATTTGAAGGGAAAAGGAAAAATGACTCGTAAAGATGGATAATAGTCATGATAATGAAGAAATTCGACACGAGGTTGCTGAACATGAACTAGAATTAGAGGAGGAAGTTAAGATGATGAGACAATGAATGACTGAAATATATCAAGCCTGGATAATGACTGAAATATATCAAGCCTGGATGAAGGGACAAGCTCCACTATTTTCAATCACTGGATTTCTGAATGTATCCAATATCGTTCGAACGTCCACAGTGCACCCTCTAAATGCACCCTTAATAAGTAATCCACTTTTCATTCCAACAAGGTAGAGTAATCTAGTTCCTTAACAAACGTTGTTAAAGAAATCTATCAATCATTCTCAATAAAATTTTCTCCATGATTGTTCTCCTATATATATTGAGAAAACTACTAAGAACGAGGAGTACGAAGAAATGAAAAGTTTGGAGCAGTGTGTTTGAGAAATACAAGGATTTGGAGGTCACAAAAGTATCTCATCCAACGATTTGTGCATGTTTCCCCACGTTTATTTACCCATCAGTTTTAAAACTCCAAAATTTGATAAATATTATGGTAATAGGGATCCTATAGCTCATTTAAAGAGGTATTGTTATCAACTAAGATGGTCTGGGAGTAAAGAAATATCATTCATGGCTTATTTTGGGAAAAACTTGGTGGAAATTGCCTTTAAATGGTTCATAGATTAAGATATTTCTAATTGACATACATGAGATTATTTGGCTCGATGTTTTGTTCAACATTTCCAATATATCATTGACATAGTGTCAGATCTTACTTCACTTACCAATATGAGTAAAATAACCATTGAAATTTTTTGTGACTATATTACTAGGTGGAGGGAGCAAGCTATTAGGATTAAGCAACAAATAAAGGTGCCTGAAATGATTGATATTTTTCTTTAGGAGCAAGAAGCCGACTACTTTCATTATTTACTCTTTGTTGTTGGAAAAACATTTTTTGATGTTATTAAGTTTGGCGAGATGTTGAAAAATGGAATTGAGTATGAAAAGATTCTAAGTCAAGATGATTTGAGAGCCACAACACAAGCTATTAAAAATAGATCGGGATGCCTCAAGACAATAAAAATGAAAGAAGATGCAACAATTGTTGTGTCAGACACACAAAAAATTCCAAAATATCAACTTTATCAATATGCACAATCTCAATCCCATCACTATCATCCAAGGCAAGACATATAATACTCTATCATCCCACTTTTATATATAGTCGATAGTGCACAACGATAAGCACATTCACCAAACTATCCTCAATGGCGAGCGCCAACACATCAACATGTTCGTCCTCTTTCTCAGAATTTTTGAACATCTTATAATCCTCATCAAAGACATGAATTTGGAGGAGATCAGAGGCCTAGGAACAATTTCCTACCGACTGCAGAGTCTTACACAAGTTTATTTGAGAAATTTAAACACTTGAATATGATAGAGCCGATTCTTCAAAAGTATGCATATCCACATGCAAAAGATTTCAATCCTACAACACGATGTGCATACAATTTTGATGCTCGAAGACACAAAACTAAAAATTTCCGAACATTGAAAAACGAGGTGTAAAAAATGATCTAAATAAAGATGATTGTGGTCCATAATGATGACCTCCACCACAAATGTTACTCTGAATCGTCTGTCGGCACTCGGCACCTAGTGACATCCACTTTATAAATATGATATGTGATAACAAAAAGTATTACAATTCACTCAATTCTCAAGAAAATACAATTGAAATTGGTTGAACTTTCATAAAGGATAATGTGCAAATTAGTGGTTAAGATGTCAAGCTTAGTTATTTGAAATACACTCTTCTTATATCAGAAAAAGAGTGCATGGGTGGTTTATTTTTTCATCATTTCTACTATGGAATTAAGATTTTTATTTTGTTTTTCATTAGTAAGTTAAACCCTTCTATCATTTCTCTTATTTTGTTCGAGTCTTGTTGTAGTTTTTCTTATTACAGGGTTATAACCTAAAATTTGGTTTGTTGCCTTGTCGTCAAGCCTCTTTGTATTTTACTTAATATAATATTTGTTCTAGATCATTTTGAGCAGTTTTAGTTAACTTTGTTTGTATATATCTCTTTTCATTTGACTTTGATGATATGATATACATGCAAAAAATTTGGTCAAATCTTTAAATCTTATCTAGTCATGAAATGAATACACCTAATAATATGAAAATTTCAAATATATATTTGAAAAAATCAATAGAGGATGGAGATATTTTGACATGTCATTTGACATCGAAAGAGGATAATAGGCAAGTTCCATCCATAGTGACATATTTCATTTGTTGTAAAATAGATATTTCTCAAATGGAGATTTTTTAATTGACAAACATGGAACAAAAATGATATACATGTCCATTTGTATGATTTTTACTTCTCACCTTAAAGGGTATGCTTGTATTTAATATTTTTAATAATCTATACTACAAAGACATTTCATTCTGCTATCAAAAGACTTTGTAATTCTTTGCTACTCGTTTTTAGCTTTAAATACATTTTATTTCATACCCCTCTTTTAGATTCATAATACAATCGGAAAACAAAAAGAAAGGAGTCCAAAAAAAAAAGAATAGTTGAAAAAACAGAAAGAAAAAAAAGAGTCTAGGAAAACAAGAGTCCAAGTTAAGAAATCAACAACAAACAAGCTTTATGACTATGTTCTACCTAATTCTTAGTTCGAAAATATACATAGGAAGCCTTATTTTGAGGTTCGGTCTAACTAAGAAAAAATCAAGAACTGCTCATCACAAAAACTGGGCCAAAAATAGTTTTTATTTTTTATGAAAAAAGAGTCGATTCCAAAATTTGAAAGTCTTAACCCTGTTACAAGTATTATCTCGGAGTTTTAATGATGTACCATTTTTTCTAACCCAGTCCAAAAGCCACGTTACAGTCCAAAGAAAGACTTTTTTTATTGTAGTTTATGAAGACTGAATTGAAGAAGAAGAAGAAAGAGAATAAGAAGCAGAAGAAGATAGATGAAAGAAGAAGACACAATCTCTTAAGAAGTAGAATTATCCTTGAGAGTCTAAAATAAAACTCTCATTCAATATTCTTATTGATGTGTTAACATTTTACAGAGTACAACCCTATCTATATATACAGTGCTTCTTGAATAGTTAGTTAGAATTCTTAACTAACTAACTGAATTACTAACTTATGACTTTTCCAAATGTGACTTGTCCTCTTTAGGTTTTCTTACTAATATTAACACTCCCCCTCAAGCTTGGAAGTGAAAATATGTTCTGAACTCCAAGCTTGGAACTGAGCAGTTGATGTTGCACCTTGGTCAGTCCTTTGGTAAGCATGTCAGCTGGTTGTTCATATGTAGGAGTGTACTTGGTACATATTATTCCTTGTACAATTTTTTCCCTTATGAAATGACAATCTATCTCAATATGCTTTGTTCTCTAAGAAAAACCTGAGCTCACCTAGATCCTTCATTTTGAATGTGTGATTCAGTTTATCTTTTGTTTCTTCAATAAACTGAACACTACTTCCTGTAATTAACATATCATCAACATAAATAAGAACAAACACTGAACCTGTTTATGTTTGCTTGATGAATAAGGAGTGATCATCTTCACTTTGCTTGAACTGAAACCTTAGCAATGCCTCAGACAGCTTTGCATTCCACTGTCTGGGAGCTTGTTTCAACCCATAGAGGGATTTAGTGAGTCTACATACTTTATTCTCCCCCTGACTCTCAAATCCCTGTGGTAACTGCATATAGATTTCATCTGGTAAATCTCCCTGAAGGAATGCATTGAATACATCCATTTGATGTATCTGCCAGTGTTGTTGTGCAACAATTGTCAAGACAGTCCTAACAGTCTTCATTTTGACAACATGACTAAAGGTTTCTTGGTAATCTATGCCTTCTTTTTGGATATACCCCTTTGCCACTAGCCTTGCTTTAAACCTTTCAACATCTCCATTAGCCTTGTACTTAACTTTAAATATCCATCTGCATCCAATAGGTGTTTTACCCTCTGGTAGCTCAACTATTTCCCAAGTATGATTTTCTTGCAGTGCCTTGATCTCAGCAACCATTGCTTCAGTCCATCTAGGATCAGATGCTGCCTCCTTGTAGGACTGTGGTTCTGCAACACTTGACATCTTTGCCAAATATGTTTGATAGACTGGTTTAATGTTGTCATATGACAAATATTTGCCCATACTATATGGTCCCTCATGAATGTTTAGAGACACAAAGTCTTTTAACCACAAAGGTGGTTTAGTTCCTCTTCCTGATCTTCTTACTTCAGTTTGAGACAGTTGTTCTGTTTGTATTTCAGTTGGTGGTTGTAAACCTGTTGCAGCATCCACCTCCCCACTCTCAAATTGTTCTTGATCCAATACCTCAGCTTAAATATGTTGATGTGAGTGTGTTCCTATTGGAACCCCTTCCAACTCATCAACCTCATGATTGACACCATTGTATGTAAATATAGAAACTATCTCTGTGGACTTTAGTTTGAATGGAAACACATCTTCCTGGAATACTACATCTCTGTTAACCAAGAAAACATTACTAGTTAGATCATCTAACAAATATCCTTTTTGAGTTTCAGCATATCCTAAAAATACACAAGCTGTAGACCTAGGCTTCAATTTGTCAGTTTCATTTACTTTCTTTGCAAAACATAGACACCCTAATACTCTTAATTGATGTAAGGAAGGTTGTTTGTTATACATTTTTTCAAAAGGAGATATATAACCAATTACACTACTAGGCATTCTGTTAATAATATACACTGCAGCTTTAACACACAATCCCCAAAACATTACAGAATATTTACTTGAAACCTTATGGCTCTTGTTACCTCTAAAATGTGCCTGTGCTTCCTTTTAGCTATTCCATTTGGTTGGGGTGTATAAGCACATGAAGTTTGGTGTATTATCTCTAGTTCTTTGAACATTTCACTACAGTTTGTATTAACAAACTCAGTACCATTATCACTTCTTATAACCTTTACTTGCTTATTAAACTGTGTTCTGATGTAAGTTAAGTAAGTTTTCAGTATAGCACACACATCAGACTTCATTCTTAGCAAGAACACCCAAGTCATTCTAGAATAATCATCTACAACAGTTAAGAAATACTTAAAACCATCAAAAGTAGATCTTTTATAAGGACCCCACACATCCATATGTAACAACTCAAAGCTGCTCAAGCTATTAGATGTACTCATAGGAAAAGGAATTCTAGCTTGTTTGGCACAAGGACATATAGTACAGTTGCTTATGGATTTTGTAATATCCGCCAAACTAAGATTTAACAACTTTTTAAGTACTGAACTAGAACTATGACCAAGTCTTTTA
>JAJOOS010007277.1:0-40762 GCA_029582725.1 Solanum chiquidenum
GTATTGCTTCTTGCAGGAGTAAAAAGACAGATCAAATAGTGTAAAAATGAGAAGAAGACTAGAAAATTATTATGGAGAGTTTAAGTATTATAATTACCCGCAACTTGACATGAATATCCTTTTTAGTAATCTGTATATTTTTTAAGAAAATCATTGAAATAATTTAATACTTTTAAAATTTGTTGTTTATGAATACTTAAATGAAACATTCTATTTCTTAAGTTTGCATTATCAGTTTTTACATTATCTTATTCTTTTTTCATTTTAGTTAATACATATTGATTTAAATAAATAGATTCATATTTAATCTTTATGTTCACACATATTCTATAAATTATATAAAGAATCACGAATCAAAAAAATAATAAAATAATGAAAATATGTTTAACTAATATATATTACAAAAATTGTAATATTAATATTTGTTCATATTTTATATTTCTTTCAACCGCGCAAAGCGCGGATAAGTACACTAGTTGAATTATATTTTTGAAAAGATTTTATTAAGAGTAAGCAGTTTAATCAACACATGATAATAGTAATACTCCCTTTGTTCCTTTTTATATGTCACATTTTTACTTTGCACTTGCATTAAGAAATGATGTAACTTTACCCATCTACCCTTATTTAATTTTTTTGGAACTCAAGTTTTCAATTGAATATGAATTAATTTATTTTGAATAATTAATTTAACCAATGAACATGAATCATTTACTTAGCTTTTCTAAGTTGGCCAAATATATATTTTCAAGGCTAATAACTCAAAAGGGTAAAAAAGGAACAATATGATAATTTATGCATTGATTTTATGAAATGACAAGTATTATGGACCAACTATTTATAAAAAAGGATGACATATAAAAAGAAACGGAGGGAGTAATAATTAACATATAATTGATTAAGCTATGTGGAATTATACCTCTCAAATATAATGCATTTTGACTAACTTTTTTTGTTCTTTTAAATTCTTTACGTATTCCAAACGGTTCTATCCTCCAACCCAAAATCCCACTTAAATTTAAGAAAAGAACAACATAAAACAAAAAAATAGACTTATACACACACAGTCAAAATATTTCAGAAATATTGTAAAGTTTTTTCATGTTTGATTAATTAAAATGTTATGAAAAATATTTTCTCTAAAAAAATTAAGTTTTTTAGTTTAAAAATCAGGAAAACTTAGAATTTTTTTAAAAAATGTTTCAGCAGTGACATTTTAGGGTGATTGTCATCGAAGTCAAATTTGTCCACTTGTCGAGTAATTAAACACTTCGATTAACTAATATATTGTGTACATTTTAATTATATTGATTAATCAAATTAAACATATCCTTATACCTAATTAATAGATGTCCTTGCATAAGCTTTTGTGGTGGGAACTAAAATGGAAAACCTCGAAAAGGCAAAAAAAAATCACTATTTTTCATTGAAAGTTTCTACTGGAAAATATTCCGTGGTTATTTTCACATATATTTTAATTGAATCAGTGAGAAAGAGAAAAAAAATATTACTAATATTTTTACACATGAAAATTAGTAAGCTTCTTAGTATTTTGATGAAAATCTGTTTTTTTATCATGTGTTTTCCCAGTGAGCTAATTCCGTGAAAAAAACTTTTATCATCTGTATGAGTGGATCATTTCAAAGAAGCTTCTTACTTGAAGCACAGAAACACAAGTCACATTTGGTCCCTTGGAGGACAATTCAAGTTATTACATTTACACATCCACTGATTAATTTGTATTATTCTTGCCAATATTTCTACATATAAATTTGAAACGTAAAAGAATGAGTACATGATTGCACTAGAGTATCCATGTGACGTGGGAGGATCGAGAATCATAAGATTTCATGTTCAAATTTTAGTAGAGACAAAAATAGTATTAGGTCATTTTTTTCTTATAAGCATGCCTTATTAGAGAAGATTGAACTAATATGAGATAAGCTCAATCTTTTAGGAAAAAAACGATTCATAATCTTTCAACTAAATAAAAAATTTGAGAGGATCAACAAAATTGAGAGTGGGATCTAGAATTTGAGAAAACAACATAAATTAGTAACTTGGCTAGATTGTTGATCTTCTCGAATATCATGACTCAAAAAAAGAGACTTTAATTACAACAAAAGTTATCCAATATTTTTATTGATGAGAGATAGCATATATCCGATAAAATAGTACCAAATGTGTATAGAAGGTTATAAAACAACCCAAAATTCATGCATGTATTGTAGAAGAAATTAGGAAACTGCTTAGGAGGTTCTGTAGGGTATATGATAATTTGAAAAAGTTAGAATTGTCATCATGTCTCAATCATAAACTTGTTATAGTGATTAAAATAATTAATAGTCAACCATAGTAATAATTAATTAATAAAATGAGACCTAGAAATAAATTGGGCCTTTATTGTAACGAACCTTCCTAGTGCTCACTTCTCAATTATTAGAAGTTGCTACGAAGAAAAACAATCCACGAGAAGATCGTCGAGTCTCTTTCTGAGACAGAGTTATTCAGTATTTGTACTAATAAAAAATACTTCATAGGCCTAGTCAAGACCGAGTTTGTTTCAATATGATTAGAATATTTATATTCTTACTTAATTTAAGGACGTTATTTATATCTCGGAAAACCTGAAAATTCTTATATATTATCATAGCTTCCCTAGTAAAGTTCTCTTAATAAGGAATGTGTAGCTAATTGACTGTGAAAATGAAATGTGCTGCCTCAATTACTAAAATTCTTTTTGCAAGCATAGGTTATGTCGTTATTGCTAATATAAAGTTACTCCACGTGTCTTATTCACATCTTTATGGTGCATTAATTAATAAGGTGGGTAAGTCAGGACTTCTCAGCGCTGAATTTAAATTAATTAAATTTAAAACTGAATCTTATTTAATACTAAATGAGTAATTAACAAAAAAAAAAACTAATGTTTTGAGGCCAAAAAACTTAACTTTTACAATAGTTCTTTTAACTTCGTCCACTTTTAATTATCATAATTTATTTTCTTAAAGTCAAACTATAAAAGCTTTGACTAACATTTTACGATATATTTTTTCATCATATTGATATGCAATTTATAGTACTTTTCGTATAGCTTTTGAATATCTAAATTTTTTGTTTAAAATATTGAACTAATGTAATCTAATTTAACTTTAAAAATTAATTAAATTGACTTTCGAAAAACGCAATATGACAAATAAAAGTGACTAGAGGAGTAGCAACTTTTATCTCATAATGGGAAAGTAGTAAATGTTTTAGATATTTCTCTTTAGTTATGTAACATTTCACTGAAGTTAATACTAGCTAGTGTGCATATTGCTACAAGTTGTCTTTATATTTAATAAAAAAATAATGAATATATGTACCTCTAATCTGCACTTGCAGGATGTAAATTCGAAATCTCAACTCTTTTTCCCTTCGAAGAAATCAATAATATAGGTTTCGTTTTCTTTTTCCTTCTTCTAGGGACATATGTAGATAAAGAGATCCAACAATATCGCGTGAGTGAAGAAGGAATACCTAGGTGAGATTATATTAACAAAAATGACAACTATTTGATTAAAAATTATGGTATAGGTGCATATAATGCACACCTACTTCTCCTTTCCCATGAGATTTTCATTGTTCAACTAAATAATCTGCCACAATAACAAAAAACTAAAGAATGGAAAGAGGCGAAGAGAGACTACTCGAGCGGGTTATGGTGGAAGAGAAAAGAAAGATGTCAAATTTCAATAATGTGGATGCAGAGTAAGAACAAGCTTACATGATATGTCACAATGTTGATTTCTTAAGATATAATATAATCTGGGAATGTTTCTTTTACTTTTATAGTTGAGCCCCAGAGTTTACAACATTGGTCTACATCTTCAAAGTTAGAAGCAAACATGACAAAATTTTCTGAGAATAATACTCCCAAATGGAGTACTCTCTCATTCTTCAGTTGAATGCAATTTGCATATATGCAACTTTAACGAGTACCTTCAATGGGCGATGCTATTAGGAAGCCGGTCATCATCACCATCCCACTTGCCTAAAATCTGATGTTGCGTCTTGGATTTTCTTCTTTAAAGATCTGAAACTGCTACTGCTTTTGTCAGACCAACGAAACGAAGCACTCCTCTTAATGAGATCTGCCATAAGTGGTGACTTCATAGAGGAATCCTCCACTGCAGCCCCGTTGTACACTGCACTCCAAAAAAATTGGATTTCAGAAAGCGAAATATATACTTGACCATCCATCCAAATATGTGTCAATATTCCCAGCAAAGCATGTGATCACTAGAAGTCATCATATCAGCCTTCTGGAAAACCATAACAAACTTAAAGGATTCGAAAGGGCACCTGACGATGGTGGGAGGTGGTAATACTGCTTCAAGAATTTTGAAGCTTCTCTCTCCTTCTTGTGACATAAAACGCGTATCAAGGTGTGTGCATCTCCCAGATGTCTGTGGCCATATTTATGTGCTTCAAGTCCTGAACTGTGTTCACTAGAAGTCATCAACAATTGGATCACAGATTCAGCCTGCTTTGAAAACCAAAGAATTAAATAGGTCCCACAGCATGCATTATACACACACATAAACAGGCCAAAAGCTTTAATTAGTTCTTAACTAACCCGGAGGGAAAATAAACTGAGGATTTGATGAGCGAATCTTGCTTCTTCTTCAACTAGTGATCGGGGAAGCCCTTCTCCGTCAGCAACAAACAAGTCCTAGAAAGTGAAAGAAACATAATTGTTGTTTCTCAAAAAGTCGCTGAATATCTCTTGTAACTAATACAGATGTCTAAAATCTGAGCATAATGTTAGCAAAAGATCCATATAGTCAAATATCAACTAGCTGAGTTACATCACCATTGGATACATTCGGTGTGGTCAGGACTCTTTAAGATCTGGTTTAAAAAAATTACCTTGGTTTCGGGAGAGTGTGAAATTCAGAGAACTACTATTTTGAGAACCCTTAATTTACAAGATAAATTATTTAGTATTGGAAACCAAGGAATTAAAATAATAAGGAAATGAAAGCAAAAGGTCAACACAAAATAAGCCAGCCTACACGAAAAGAATTGTCTGGAATATTAAATTTCAATGATCAGCCTAATATTTTTTAGAACCAAGAGACCCCAAGGGACAATAGCACATGGTTCAAACTCCGTGGATAATGAAGCCGCACCTTTTCCGTGAAATACCAGGCTTTGGCAGGGTCCGTGTTCGAAATATGAACTGTGACTAACCCACACATCATGCTTTACGCTCTTACCACTAGAGATCAAAGGCCTAGGGCCCAATGATCATGCTAATACACCACCTTGTGGGCCAAAATTAGAGATGAGGTTCGTCAATGCAGGCTTTTGGTTACTAAAAATAACAATTATGGAACTATAATAAATAAGACAACGAGAGACAAGGATCATTAGCTCAGTGAAAAGACAACTTATTACAAATCTACATAGTTACAGCAATCCTTGTCCTAGTTGAACCTTGAATGACCTAACTAAGAATATCTATAAATCATATAAGAGGATTAGGGATGGCAATGGGGCGGGGCGGGTGTGGGCTGGGGCGGGTTTTGAGTTATGCGGGGCGGGACGGGTGTGGGCTGGGGCGGATTTTGAGTTATGCAGGGCGGGTTAAAATAATATTTTTCAAAAGTTGATGCCGGGCGGGGCGGGGTTGAAATAATACGATATTGAATCTTTCGTCAAAACCAAATAATGAGATGGCCTTCAAGAAGATCAGTAAATGTTCAGAATATTGTGGTCACTGGTGATGATGTTGATGAGGTTGCAAGATTAAAGGATTACCTGAGCTGCACCTTCGACATAAATTTGGCCTGCTAAGGTACGTCTTGGAAACAATATACTAAAACAGTTCATATTCTATATTTTCTAGGGGCTGCTAAATATTAAACTGATGAACATGGCAAGACTTCTGTGCAAAAACTCAAGTTCAACGTAAAATTTTCAGAAGATATCACACCTAAAAAGAATCTATAATTTGAATGAAGACACTACCTAGAATATACACCTTTTCTATACTTTGCTGGCGACAGTCAAGAACTGAAATTGCCAGCAACTCTATGTATTCCTCAATCTGTAGAGTACATTTGATGTACAGAAATGGCTATAACAGAGTTTCTCTTTATTTTTGAAACTGAGCTATAACATCGTTTCTCTTATTCGTACTAACAGCTACTCTGGGAATCTCAGTGTGACTTCTTGCCTTGAGAAGATTACAGAACTTATGAGACATCCTTCTTAAAAGAAGGTAGCCAGAGGCAAAGGAAGTTTTCAACTTTGTTTTCCCGTTTGTAACTTCAATTTTAATTCACAGTACCATTTTGAATAGGAAAAAGATATAATTGGAACACTACACCAGGGGGGAAGTGTTCTATGCAAGTGAAATTATAAGGACTTTGAGGGGTAATTGTGCTGGTCAGTTCCGTTTAAAATAACTACTGCTTGAGAACACCTAATTCAACTGCTGCTTTTATGAGCACAATAACCACAAGTAAAAAGTTAGAAGAGGAACTTACTTTTAATATATTGAGGTCATCTTCCATCATGACAACATCAAAATCAGAAAATGCTCGCGATGGACCTCCATCTAGTAACACCCAAGTATAACCTTCCTATCCAGTGAAATCGGAGAGTCAGAACTGGACAATTGGAATCATAATAGAAAAATTCATTAGAATGAGATTGTGAGATTCTACCAGTGATGCCTTAAAAATACTTTTCACTACAATGTCTCTGAGGGTGTCATCAATCAGAGCACACACATTATTGAGGACCTAGAAAACAAAAAAGACTGTGAATACAGTTATCCTGTAAATGGTCCGACTTTTAAACCAGGCATTGCAAGAGAATATGCAATCCCTTTATCGATTCTTTCCTTTATTTAGGAATATGGAGGAGGACTGGGACTAGGGAGTAGACTGTAGGGTGAAATATTGAACGTCTTACTCTATCAAACTGTGGAAGTATAGTTTCCAGCCGTGCACCTTCAACATCACCATGATATAAATTAAATATGAATGGTTCTCTCATGTCCCAAAACACAACTCTAGCTCCTACAAATCACATAAGAATAGGATAAAACTTTGTAAAAGAGCCAAAAGAAGCATTTTTTGCCTTCAAACCTCAGAAAGCAAATTATATACTACCATCAAATCCAAGAATGAATACTTGCTCAAAAGTCGCACAGCATTTATTAATATGATAAAAGAAAGTTGGGGAAGACATTAAAGAGCTTTAAGAGGATACCAAGAACGTCTATCTGGCAAATTAAGTAAACAATGAGAGAGGCCAGTTCTATTGATTGTTCAAGTTGAATGCACACATGAAACTATCTCGTTTCAAAAACAAGCTTTCATGAATTTAAATTAATGCACCAAAAAATAGACTTTGAGTGATTCCACATGTTTGCAAGATGCCCATTTTACCTTTTTGATAAACAAATGACAATTTCGAAGGTACTAATAGCGGCATGAAAGACTTACAGAACAGCAGTACTCTTTTTTGTTAATTGTTAACAGAACAGCAGTACCATATAATGAAAGAGAAGCAAAAAGAACGATAAGCAAAAAGCTAAAGCACAATCAAGAAGCAATTTGTGACAATCACTTATGCAATTGAGTCATTCGACATTTCAACAACTAAAAGTCACCAAACCATCAAGGACATCCCTTCAATTCAATTTGCGTTCATAAAGCATATTTCCTGAAGAAAGCCTTCCAACACCACCAATCGAATACATGGATAATTTTTTTAAAAATAGAATAAGTAGCTAAATTAAAAAAATGGTTTACGCACTAGCATGATATTTGCTTTGGAGAACTTTGAGAAGGTGCATTCCCTAATATTGCAAGGGGATCCCACATTCAAAATTTCAACACCGTTTGACGACTTGGGATGTTCTCAATATCTTGCTACCTACATTTACTTTGGCTAGACACTTTATACCCAGAGAGATTCCTAAATATTCCACCTTTGTTAGGCCCGGGTAATCTTTTTCCTAATTTTCAAAGATTCATAGTAAAATTTGATGAAAGCCAGCATGAATACTTCATAGGGCCCACTTGTAGGCCAAAGTCATTTGTCAATAAAACCAAGATAAGTTTGTGCCACAACTTCAACCCATGTTTCAACTGAAAGGTCTTATGGAGCATGTCTCTGATGGTCCCCAGAAGGAAGAGATTTCCCTAGATTCCAGATCAAAATAGAAGCAAGCAAATACACTTTCACTGACTGTCAGGTGATGGAACAACCTTTATATTACCTTTTTTGGGGGTTAAATAATACAATAACGTTTACTCGACAATATATAATCAGAGCATCCTCCGAAACAAAAATCAAATGCTAAGAAAGGAAAACTTCTGTTACAAAATAATAATATCCAATTAGGATTCTTTGCACAACAACCAAAATAGGACTTACATCATCATATTAACTGAGAGATGCCAATATGCTGTTCTACACTATATATTAAGTGTAATTCCACCACCACTAAATAAAACAAGGATAGTTATCTTACCCACTAACTCGCAAGTTCTCTTGATAGCATCAGCAGCACTATCACGGATGCAGTCAAAGGTGGCAACGAAAAGCTCATCAACTGACTCACTACACATTTCCAAAATCCCATTTGAAGTCCAATGAGAATCCTCATCAACTGTGAAGGTAACAAGAATGGACATCAGTAAATAACTATTCAAAGGTAGATAATGTTCAGATAATTCCGTAACTCATCTAATATGTTAATAGATTTATCAAGTTTAAAACTGAAATTTGTATTTCCTTGCGAGCAGAGAAAATATCCGACAGAATAAACCTCTTAACCTCAGATTTCTATGGAACCCCTGAAAAGTTGGGGTAACTTTCTTGTTAATCTTCATGGTTAATTTTCAAATGACTCGATATAAGATATCTTCCAATAATATAATAAGCAACTAACTACAACGTCTCCAAAGAATATGGCTGAGAGAATAGGACTATCTTCAAATAATAGTAAACTATACATTGTAAAAGTAAAGAAGCAGAACTTACAGCATGTCTGATCTTTAAAAACTCTAATAGCTGACCATGACTCCCTAATACCATCCTCAAGGGAGGACATTTTTTTCTGCATATACTGCAAGAAGAAGGTATCACTGTCATCAGAAAAATTGTAGTTTCTGTGACTAAATAGAGTTACAATAACCAACCTAATGCAAGGAAAAGAAGCAGGGAACATGATATCTCAAGTAAATTTGGAGAAATGGGTCTTCCACAGTTATAAGTTAAAAGAGAAAAGGTAAGTGCTCAACCTAGGGAATCAATGACAAGATGGGAAGAAAAACAATTCCACAAAAAGAGCTATTCTTTAATCAAGAAAAACAGAAGTTTCCCCAGACATCAGAAATCAAGTTTAGATTGTCTTTTCCTTTTAAGGTGCAAGGGACTGGAAGGGACAGTCCAAGAGGTGAATAGCAAGTTGATCAAACAGATAAAACTGAATTTCGCTTTATGTAACAATCAAATTAAAAGTCACATTTGAAAAATAAAGAATCATTTTCTAATTTGTACGTACAAACAAAATCTATGACAATTCCTTTCTCACATGTACAAACTGTCTGAAGTTTGGCATATTGCTTGTGCAAGCAAATTTCAGACATTCTTGTTTGAAGTTTAGCTTGTTAATCCCAAACTTCAGACGTTTTTATCTGAAATTTGGCTTGGCAGTGCCCTCAGATTTGTGAGAGGAGCACTACGAAAATGAACAAAAGATAAATACTTCATAATGGAAAGATCTATAAGCTAATATCCTCTGTCACTTTAACCTGGCACATTGGCATGTTTGTCTGTACATGTTTTTGGTTGAATTGAGACTAGTTTTACGTCCAAAGTTCAGTATTGTTTTCTCTTTTTCTTGAATCGTTTAATACAGAGACTTGTTCAACAAACTGGAGAAGAAGATGATTAAAAAGATGAGGGAGGAGAAGGAGGAGTGCTTTTGTCTGAAGTTCACCTACACTGGCTACAAGTTAACTAATTTGAGAAAAAATAGATATAGCTTAAATAGCAGAGTGGAAACTGGCTACCCGCTCAATTTTCCCATAACATAAGGTCCCAACATTGGGTGATAGGAATGGATCAAGATAATACAATGTAACAAAAATATATATGGGTTTAACTCAACCTCAAAAGCTAGCTCTTGAGCCGAGGGTTTCCCAAGACTATAGAAGAAGACAAAAGGACATATTCTCAACCAACGTGCGACGCTCTAAAAGCAAAATATGAACACCTGATGCATGACAAAATAAAAATGAATATAGCAACATCAATCATCATCGTCACTAAACTAACTGAAAGTTAGAAAGCCATCAAATGGAAAGAATATTGCACTCACTTGAAGGGTATTCATTCTGACACAAAGTTTGGACGTTGTCAAGGCGTCTAACTTCTTATTCACCGCATTATCAAGAACCACATATTCAACCAGCTTTTTCTTGGCGCTTGGAAATGCTGTATCCTTATAACGAGTCAAGGGAGGAGCAGGAGGATAAAGATTATGCTTGTCAACTGCACCATTCAACAATTTGCAATTGATATCGAATAAGAACTGTGGAAAATATTATGCTAATGTGCTGATCAGAAGATATATTAGCAAAACAAGTTTTTTCTTTGCAAGTGCTTGAAAGCTCTGGTTCATAGAAGTGTAGTATCTCTTGCTGTGCATAACAAGACAAAGGATGTTCCTTACTGGCCAATCCCAATCCATCTAATGTAGAAGTTACCTAACCAATCTTCTCTAAACATGTCTGTCGAGAAATCATTAAATTGCAATATCCTTATGTAACAGGAAGAAAATTCAAACCCAGTATTTCTAAGAGAAGATAAAAGCAATGACAATATTTTATGGGGACATAACACAAGTTCCTGCAAAACCAAAAGAAAGACTGCCCATAAAGGATTTAAAGGGATTGTATACATGTGAAGACCAGAGAATCAACTATGTTCAGGTCATTTATAAATTCAACCACGTATACCAATCAGATGACCACCAACATTCACATATCTGCCACATGCTATTATTGTTGAAAACCCCAAAAAAATTCGATCATCCACAGAAACAGTACCAACTTTCTAAAACAATTTTGGAAGCACAAAAAAAGAGACTCTATCTAGACATGTGTTGTCCTCACACAGTACACAAGAACGGTTATAACTTGAAGCAGAAAAGGACAAAGATATACAAAGACTTTGGATTTCAAGAATCACGCTACCTAACTGGTTAACCACTTTCTGCAAGTAGGCATCCAACGTGTGAAAGATTATGGAAAGTAAAGCCTGCAAGTGCGTGATATCCACTGGAAGCCTCAGCTCAAAAAATTGATCAACAGTCTGCAAATCAACGCGGAGATGAAATCCAGAGAAAATAAATAAACAATCAAACGGTATATCAACCAAGAAACAGGATCTACCTAAAATGACTTCAAAAAAAAAGAAAAGGAGAACGGCAAGTACAAGCTTAGGCAAAAACATATACAGGCTCTGCAAACACAGAGACCTAGTAATCTCTTGAAGATAGAGATACATGAAGTTTTACGGGCTAGCAGGCATCCATATACTTAGCTTAGAGTAATTAAAATATATAAAAACAACTTAACTAACACAAAAATCTTTTAGAATGGGCTTAATTTATCTAATGTTTCGTTTTGTAATGTAAGTTCATTATTGGTTTTAGAAGATAAAAACAGACATTGATAGTGAAAGAATTTAATTCCAACTAGCCGAAAGAATATAAGTCTACTATATGCGCATGCGTTATTCTTCTTGGTGCCTACTCCATGAAATACATTCACTGAAAAGTCTTCTACTGTCTAGTATTATTGCAGATACTACACATCAAGTGGTGAAATGCAATAGGCCTTTCATGAAATTCCCTCCACCAATCTTCAGTGGGACTAAAGGACTTGTTTTATGTAACTCTTTCTAAGAGACATCTAGCCCTCCTCAACAATTTTTCCCCTACCTGTCAAAAGATAATATAAATAAGAATTTCTCCTCCCAGCTTCTCTTCCACTCAGCTCTCTTTCTGGATGACCATATATTAATCAACTATAAAGAGGACTAAAACAAGGATCAAAAGTTAAGATTAATTCAAGTAAAAGGAGTAATATCTAGCAACTACTCTTTTATTTACCTTAGTTTTCTTTACCTTCCGTGAACTCTTAACTGATTCGGAAATGATTTATTGTAGGAAATGGAATGATAGGAAAAAAACAAGTGGATTTGATGATGTGAGAGTGTTTCGACTAACCTTACGGAGGGAGTTTTCTTAACACGGAGTCTAGATGCAGGAGAAGCCAAGAAGGGTTGCTAATGCTATTGAATCAGGAATAAGAAAGTGGGTCTAGAATTGTGATAAGGAGCCCTGTGATCTGGGAAAAGAAATGTGTTGGGCTCGGCTAGGGCCAAAGTGTTGGGCAAAGTGTGGAGAAGGCTAGTGAGGGATGGCTGATACTACACATAATTCAGTATATTGACAAACAATTATATATATCCAACAGAACTGTATATGACCTCCGTTTCAAAAAAAAAAAAAGAACGGTATATGACCTAGGGACTAAGGACCAAATAGCGGCATAGGCCAAAAACCAGATATATAGCATTTCTGGAAATGACACACATCATTAGTATAAGTCAAATTTAGCAGAAAAAAGTATATTTTTTTATGAAGCATCCAAGGAATATTTCAAATTTAGAAGCACCAAGAGCATATTCAAACACCCAACAGTAGCTTCACCACATAATATCTAGAAGTTAAAAAGTCAAAATTTATCAAAAGAAAAGGAAAACATCACTAATTGAGGGTCATACCTCCTCTATGATTCTAAATACTTCTACAGCTGAAGCTGCTTGTTTTTGCTGATGTGATAGGGGTTCCCAGTCCTGTGATTAAGACAAGACTATTTTAAAGTTCAAATAACATCCCAGATTTTATAGGAAGAAACAAATTGTCAAAAACAACAAAATTGTAACTGCTATTTCCAACCAGAAGATAGCAGCAATATCTAAAGGAGAGAGATATGAGCACAATGACTAAACATAAGTTCAGATGAAATATACACCTATGTTCAGTTTAAGCGCTAATAGGACCTAGGATAAAGAAAGAAAAACCAATGTAAACCAGCAAGTTGATTATTCTGACCAAAGGCAGGAAGCAAACACCATTATCATGACTTCATATGCTTTTACATTAGGAATTTCACAATTACATATGTCACAACCAAATAGAAGCTTTTAAAAGATAACCTCGAGATCAGCAGCACGTCCAGTCCATTCAAGTATCCTCGCATGCTGAGCAATCACCCAATCAAGAATAATTGGCCTTGCGATTTCTCCAATCTTGCAACCAAGAAAATGAAAGCAACAGAATACCTCTTATTAGAGTTACATAATGTGAAAAATATTTAAAATGGAATCTACTTACAACACAGCTGGAGAAATATAATTGTTTATCAATACCATACGTGCTCTTAAACATGTTCACTGCGAACATTAGTTTGTCTCTTTTCATCCATTTAACCATTTCATGTAGGACAGCAGAAAATTCAAGTTCTGCTGTAACTCATGCTAGATAAGCAGAACATGGGAGTATAGTTGAACACAAAGAAAAGCGCCAAGTTTTTCTAAGGAAGTGAGTGCGTCAATTTAAGCAAAAAATTCCAGTAAAAGCGCAAGCTTTAATGAAGTAGGATGAAGCAAAAATTAAAAAATAACTATGTAATGCAGAATAACTACAAACAACAGCAAAATTATATAGTTAAGGGAACTGAAATATTTTGTAAAACCGGTATCAATCAAGTTCAGAACCATTTTGTAGTTTTTTTACTTCAGATACAAAGGAATAATTTAACATTGTTAATTAAGATTAGGTGACTAACCACTAACATACTCATCCATAACATTTCCTTCGCAGTTGATATATCACTTTGCCAACTAAATTTATTTTCTAGTGACATACCACATAACCACCAAGGCGCAAGGTTTAGTGCCTAGGTGTCTGGCCTCTTTAGCAAGGCAAAATGCATTGCCTGCATGCCTAGATTCTCGACGCATCTTTTGCAACACTACATACTACTTTCCACAAATGTTATGGACTGAAAAAAAATATCAAGCAAGTAGGAGAAATAAATATTTTCCATTTCATTTTGAAGGAATTTTCAGGAAAGAGTAGGAAAAAGAAACCCCATCTACTTTAAGGTAAGCAAAAATAAAATAAAAATTAATGTGTGGCATCCATAGCCAGGAAAGCTTCCGAAAAGGAATAAGCTCATTACACAATTTCGCAATATGATAGCTTTCCAGTGTAAATTTACCTCACGCTCAAAATCAAACATCAATGGAGAATGAACCCCCTTTTTTACTTGTTCTGATGAATGGAGTTCAATTAGATAATTCTCCAACAGAATAGCTGCAGCAAGCACCTGCTTCACATCTTCGGAAAGGCAAGATATATTCTTGAGAAATGGCTCCTACACAGCAGCAAAAGAAAATTTGACTCAAAGGAACAACCAAAAGGTGCAAGAAGGTGCTGGATATTAATATCTATCACTGCAAACTGACCAGTCTTTCACCATAAAATCTGTGCAATATCGAAGCTGAAACTACTCCAGCTTCAGCACACCAATGCCTCAGGACTGGATGGTACACAGTCAGCTGTCTCTCAGCAATTGACTTCAATTCACTTGCAAGTAATGCCAAAGGATGTTTCTTATCTACTTTAGATCCAGCATTTATTGCATCAGTAACCTGAGATCAAGCTAAAATGTCAAACGTTTCAAAATCAGGTAGTCCTATACTGCATTTGCAGAGCCATTAGATACCATACCCTCTTGCAAGCAGCTTCGGCAGACCTCTCAACATACATTCTGACTTTGCTATCAATGATCTCATTTGATGCATTGAGCATCAGCTGCAACAATGTGAATCAAAAGGAGTCACAAAAGAAATAAAAGCTTAATGCATTCTTTCACAACTAAACTTCTGTAAACCAAAGTTTTAATTCAAGATAAGAAGACAAGCCCAAGGAGTCTAAGAAACTCCTTTCTGTCCCCGCTTAAAAAATAAACAAGTTCACAGAAAAGGAATCTCCTACGTACACCTGATCAACAAAATACTGAATTATGGTTCCCTCAATGGTGTTAATATGCTTGAACAGGATCAGAAGATACTGTATTTACTCAAGGGCCAGCAAATGCCAGAGACAGAGGATTCTGCACTGAAGCAACAAATGGCAGTGATGCAGGATACTGATGAAGAAAATGACACTCTTTTTTACGCTGTACAATTTTTGAGGACGTATTTAATGTTTTTAAGTATTTTTTATCTTTATTTTTTTGGTTGTCAATTGTGTGGCTGGTGATCAAGCACTAAAGGTAGATGATTTGGTCCTTCCCACTCAGTGAGTTTTAGTAAAGTGTTGTCAAAAGCAAAAAGTGCAATAAAGCTCTAAGGTTTGTTGGAGCTTAAAGTGCAAATAAATTGTGGGCTTTATTGAAAAAAGGCGCAAAGGGAGAAAAAATACAAATAAATATGTTTAGTCCAAGACTAATAATTATAAGCAAGAATGACAAATATATGAACAAAACGATTCGAAAAAAAATATGATAAAGCGAATACCAATTGTTTGGTGTCGCCGTTCCATAAGAGGTTCATCAGAAAGGAAAAGTATGCTTTAGAACCTTGATGACGACATTGAAGCGCACATTAAGCGAGGTGAAGCACTCAACACATTTTGATCCCCGCATTAGGGCTTAAGCACGCCTTTGGCAACACTACTCTAAGTCAGTTTTGTTAATATTTTCCCATCCTACTTATAGATATTTATAAGTTGAGCCATAGTATTTTCTGTGTGTTAAATAATCAGATTAACAGGTAAGAATTGCTGGTAGGTTCTAAAATCTGGGTGCACTTTGCCGATTCCACATAGTGTATGAGTTGATTTGATGGTTTCAAACTACATTGGAGGTTTAGTGATGGAAAGGAAGAACTTTGGAAAAAAGTTGTGACCGTAAAATATAGGATGGAATCTCCCTGGGGCATTAAACTGGAAAAAGCTCCCCATGGAATAGCCTTACAGAGGCAAATTAGAAATTGCTGGGATGAATTTAACTATTTAACTCACGTACAAGCCTGAAGATTGAAAATGGAAAAAAGATTAAACTTTGGCCGAATAAATGGTTGGAAACACTGCCTCAAGGGCCATATTCCCAGATTTATACAATCTAGTCATCAGCAACACTTATACCGTAATAAGCTGCTTCTCTGAAGAAATGGAATCTTCTTTTCAGAAGAAATTTCAAATAGTTGGAAGATTGGAAAGATGAGCTGCTTACCCAAAAAAATTGAGCGCAGTGTTTTTTGATGAAGAGGACAGCTTTTTCTGGCAAGGTATCAAGCATGGATGTTTTTCAATGAAGACTTGCTATAAATTACTTCCAAAACAAAAAAGATGCAGGGAGAAGAATATGACCTTGGAAGTCGATATTAAAAACAATACCCCCTCCTAAAGTAGCTTGTTTTGGACGTATTGCAATTCTAGATTCTTGTCCAACTTAAATGTCCAAGTACACAAATAAACACATTACAGATTCCAATTAAAAGGATGTCAAGCCATGTCTTTTCAGTTATACACTTTGAGAACTAGTGCTGGAGAACCATACACATACTGGCTTCATGCTTTTTCTAGATTTTGTTTTTCCCTTTTCTGCTATCGTATAAGCTTCTAGCTTTCTCATATATGCCGTGGGCACATTGGGCAGCTTCTTTACGGAAACATCTAGAGGGGGGGACTGGAAGAAAGCGAGAGAGACCAACAGGCAAAGAGGTTCCCCAAAAAGAGCAAGTGACTACTAGCATTTAGTTGCCCAGCAAAATATTTTCCATGGTTGTCTTATTTCATACACCAGAAAAGGCACTTAATAGAGAGAAATTTGTCCCAAATACCTCCATGTTTCCAGACACATCGAACTTCTGATTTCCTGCTGCCAATGCCATGGATAACACCCCCTTGAAAAGAGAAGGCTTCTGACAAAGGAAGAAAATTCTCATCAGATACATAATTTTGCATATTAGACCACCATTAACAAGTCATACATCACAACGGAGAAAGAAGATAAGAAGAATATACAAGCACAGAAAACAACCTGAAAAAAATGCCAATGGTAATCCTGCAACTTATTGTCACACCATAAACCAATTGACCAAAGGATAGACTGCACCAAATTTAGCCTAATCTCAGAGCCACTGAAGTGATTTACACAAACTAGACTCTCCAAATACTTCTTTTCATTCTGTACGACATTTTCAGATGACGGAATATTCCGCATTTTACGAACTGCATACTCCAAAAGCATTGCCTCCTCTGTCCCAACAAACTTCAATTAAGAAGAAACTACATTAGAAATTTTATCAAGTCTACAAATAATAGCAATTACTTTACAAGGAAATTAATCTTGCACTATTTAATGCTAAATGCATCAAAATATCCACCAAAGCACAGAAATTGTAACTCCTTGTTAGCAAACTGCAAGCAACTGAATTATCACAAAGTGAGGAGCAATGCTAGATTTAACTGTGCAAAATAAGAAGATTAATTTTCAGATTTTTTGAGAAAACGAAATTAAAAGTGCAAGAAAATTAGCAAGAATACAATTTTAAATGAAGAAGCATGTATCATATAGCCAAAGTAGGCTCCCTATTATTGACTTCGTTGATTCGCGGCTTTAAGACAAGCTCAGCTCCAGCAGGTTTTTTGATACGTGTTCCCTCTCCTCATTAATGTGGACAAGTATAAGTTTTAATGCTCGGATCAGTTCCTCGAAGAAAAAGTAGAGGCTTGAAGGAGAGCTTCTCTTAGACCTATCTCTATTCTTCTTCTTTTCTTTTTTAAAATATTTAACTCCCCTAGAAACACTTTCTCTCAATATTCAACAACGGCAACTGGTTAACTTGTAATCATCGTTAAAGAAATTTTTTAAAAAGTCAGTTATTTTATAAAACAGGGACAAAACAGGTGCAACAATGCCAGAATAAATAATCCTCAACTGCACATCTGGCGAAATTTCTTTAGTCTATCATGAAAGGTCTTATGAGTTATAGTCTCCAAACTACGCTGAGGCATCAATAAGATGTATAGCTTAGCAACTTCAAGTCAGATGGTAGATGGCAAGTTATAACTTGAAAAGAGAAAACAGAAGAGAATTAAAAGAGTCCCTATCATGATATAAATCGTTACCTTTCAATCAGAACCACAATTGCAAAAAAAACAATTGAGATCTGGGAGTTAAAACCTATAGCAAAAACTCAAAGTTGTTAAGCTAATGATAGGGAGCTAATGAAGTCTACAAGGGAAATCACATCATTTACAGGGCAATAGTTGATCCAGCTATAAAGATTCACCAATCTGTTGTTCCTCACAGTCCATATACTCCCAAGAAAAAATAATCATATGGAAGGTGGGGCACCCAAGCAGCAAGGTACAAGCCATTAAAAAAAAGATACACATGTAATAATTTGAGAACCTGAATCCTACTGCATCACAAACAGGGGAACAGGAAACAAAAAAGTTATTAAAGGAAGATTAAACACACAAGTAGCCAGCTTACTTCACATTTCAATAAAGCATATAACTCTCCATCTTTCACAGTAAACTTTTTAACATAACAAGCAGACTTCAAAGTGTGTGGCAACATGGGTGCAACTCTAGGTGTTCTATTTTGTGCAAACAGTAGATGCAATTGGAGAATCTAGGCTAAAATTATGCATTAATAGAAATCAGTATGTCTGGGCCCATGAGTTATGCGGACGGAAATAATAACTTCATTTCCTAGGTACGGCATACACTCATATATTCTGTGTCTAACAAAAGCATCAAAAACTGGGAGAGAGGGAGAGGACGGAGATGGTAGAAGGTTGCTTCAATAACATGGTTAAGCTCAGTTACCTGCTGAAAAAGCACCCATCCATATAATACATCATGTAACTTCTGGGTAATTCCCAACAAAGGCCAAGTTGATTTGATGAGCTTTAGGATTTCATCAGCTTCCTGATGACGAGAGCATTAAGTACACTACATTCAGAATAACCAACACAAAAGGTTAAAAGATAATAACGTAAACCTCTATGAGCTTGCCATCTTCCAGAATGTCAAATACACCAAGGAGTAGCTTCTCATACAGCCTCATGTTAAACGGATAACCAGCACTCCAGTAATATGTCTCGCCTTGTATGCCACAATTTCCAGGCATAGATGACAACGTCGAAGCAATATTTCTAATGGAATATAGCACCTCTCTGCATTTGAAGGGAGACATCTTAATGTCCCATTCCTACAGAAGAATCAAATATCTTCTCAATCTGCAACTGAAGAACAGATTTGATAAGCGATAGGAAGGTGAACTGCAGACAGACATACCTGAAAATTCCTAATTTTTGCAAGAAAAACTCCAACGGATTGCTCAGAAGATAAAAGTTCTTCAAGAATATTAGCCTACAAGAGAATCATCTAGAAGTTAGAATAACTAAGAGGCAGAGAAAGTTATTTACATTTGTTAAATTAGGTCTTGGGCCTAACTCACACCTCAAAAGCTAGCTCAAAGGGAGGAGGATTGCCCAAGCCTTATAAGGAGTCCACCCAGCTCATTAACCAACAATGTGGGACTTTTTGCTTTAACACCCCACCTCACGCCCAGTGCTTAGCATCTGGTGCGTGGGCAATTTTTGACCCACCTCACGTCCAGTGCTTAGCATCTGGTGCATGGGTAATTTTTGGGCCATTTTTTTATTTTTTTGGTCCCCAACATTGGGTGAGATGGGCCCTACTCTGATACCATGTTAAATTAGGTCTTGGCCCTAACTCACACCCAAGAGCAAGTCCAACTGGATTATAAGCAACAAATATCTCAGTAATCAGATTTATGAATCCTAGGAATACTCACTTCAGATTTAAGTTCTGTATAAAACAGATGCATCCCCAACAATCACTGTTTGTTCAGCTTATTAATATGATTTTGCTCAGACATTTTTTCTTTTATTTTTGAGTTTCACCCAAACAAAATGTACTTGTTTGTCTCGGCAATATTTCGATCACAAAAACTTGTGATTTGAAGATTGCAATGACCAGGCCACATTAAGAGATCAGTCACATGCAATACGTACCTTGTGGCAGGGGCTGATGCAGTTTAACGTTAATGGGTTCAAATTGAACCCAGTACTTACGAGTGGAGCATAAATTTGTGTAAAGTTTCACCAAAAATGCAACAAATAGTAGATATGAACCCATAGCTTCAAAAATATAATCTACAGGGTTCAATGCTAAGAACCTTAAAGGTTGAACCCAAAAGGCTTAAATCCTAGATTCGTCTCTGCCTTATAGTATTCTAAAGAAGAATCAAATTTGGTATGATCCATCATGCTAAAAGTAATCATTTTTTCAGATCCTTGCTTTATTGATGTTCATATATTATCAGATTAACCATTGAGTTACTCCTTTTGCTTGAAAGTATATTCAATTAAGAATTACCACCACAACTCCAATTTGTAGCGTAATGGAACATGTCAATCCGATAACCAACACATTATGGACCCAAATCAAACCAAATGTGAGTAAAAAGAATATAGAAAGACGACTTCCACTGAAGCTAAAACATGACACTCCAAATCTTCTAAAAAAGGAAACTTTTAAGTGGAAGAAACATGTAATGAAACAAAAGCCAAAAGTGACTATTACTTGTCTGTTCTTCCATTGGATATATGACTTCTCATTCAGAAATTCAGTCTTTGTTGTGCCATTCAAAAGCCCTAGTGTGATTTGAGGAACATCGATTTGTCCAAATGATTTCTCAGAAGCTAAACGCACCAACTTTCGCCGAGTGAGAGCATCCATTGTTTCTGAGATCTAGTGAATAGAATATGTTAGTCATGAAACAATTTAGTGGAGCAAGAAGTTAAAGACATAGTAGACAGCAAACAGTGCAAAAATAAAGGGGGAAAAAGTGTATAGTCAATCAATCAGATGAAACTTCACATATAAGGATATTTTCATAGGAAAGATTTAACTGGAGGGCGTTGACAAAAGAGATTCCAAAAGGTAGATAAGTCTATTTGCACAAATATAGGATAGATTTAAGCTATCACCCATCAGATTCAGTAATCTCCCCGTTGTTGGTCTAAAGCTTAATTTGTGACCTTTTAATATGATTGCTTTTTAAAATTCTCTGGGCCCTACCCATCCACTACTGAAAATCATCTACTCTTCAACCCATAGTCCACAGACACGGCAGGTACTACAAGTTTATCTGTGGCCGGAAGCAAGATTTAATGCCTTGCTTTCCCCTTCCACTATTATTTTTCAAATCAATTCCATGCCGCGCTGCAGCATGAAAATTCCATACTTGCTACAAAGACTACATAAATAAAAGTAAAAGCAATATTTCAGCGGTCTCATATTAATTGACGTACTTTCTAATTTTATCTTTCCTAAATGTTGACTTATCTCAAAATGCTAAACTTTTGCTCTCCAAGACTCCAACAACTAAAAATAATATTCCCTCCACTTCAATTTATGTGACACTCTTTCCTTTTAGCCAGCCCCAAAAAGAATGAAACTTTCTATATTTTGTGACAATTTAACTTTAAACTTCTCATTTTACTCTTAATGAGATGATTTATGAACACACAAGTATTGACGGCTTATTTTAGAGCACGAGTTTCAAAAGTCTTTTTTTTTTTTTTGATAAAGGTAACAATCAAAAGTCTTTCTTTCATTCTTAAACTTTGTACACAATCATACACCTACACACAAATTGGGACTGAGGGAGTACTAATTATTGTTTAAAGTCTGAACTAATCAAAAAAATAATTATTATCTCAAAACAATGTGACGTCTTTTCAACCATCTGAGGAAATTTTCTCATTTCAAGCTTTTTTTAATTTTTTGTCTAAGATGTAATATAATAATCCATTCTAGATCAATTTAGAAGGGACAAAATTTCAATCATACTTCACTCCTCAACCATTGTTCTTTTCGAAAGAAATGCAGATACGGATATTTGTGAGTTGAATGAAAATTGCCATTCCTAATTTAGATTAATTACAGCCTTTTGAGAATTTATAGATTTTGTGATCACCATGCGTAGATCTCGTTAATTAAATTTTGATTAGCAGGTTAATACCACCATCCCATCTCATTACCTCAAACACATCAATGTAGACTAGCAAAGACCTCATTTTCCCCGAGACGCCCGCAGTCAAACCACTTGATTTCAGTTCTAAGAGGAGAAAAAACTAAAACTACTTGACTTCAGGAATTATTGACGTCTTTTAAAAAAGAAGCATGCCATCCCTCTAGCATATTCATATTTATATTCATATACAGTTATGGAGATTAGTAAAACTGGTCTATAATAGTTGGGGACAAAAGCAATGGCACATAGAGGTTGAACAAACTGCAAGATTGCTCTATTAAATGCAATTGTGCATTTTGTTTACAGTTCTTCACACATGAATGCAACACACAATAAGCAATTAGGTAAAGACCAAATATGTCATCCTGGCCACTTATTTCTCAGACAGGTCAGCATCTTCCGGGCCATCCTTCAAAAAAAAATATATTACTTCTTCAAGAGCACCAAGGGATGCACTGATTTTCATGCAACTATATCATTTATAGCTAAGAATCCTGTATATTTTTCACTTTCCGTTTTTTCGGGTGTGTTAGAAAATTCTCACCAAAAGAATCACCCAAAAAAAAAATATTTAACTGGCTTCAAATTGCAAAGGTATGTCAGCAGCAAATGCAAAATTTAAGAACAAAGACAATGATATCTTGCCTGCATTTGTGTCCTGAAAGTTTCAATGAGCTCTGCATTTCTATCAAAAGGCACAGACCCAGATAGGGACCGTGAATGTCTTTTCTCTCTTCTCTTCAGCCCAGACAGAAATCTAGGACTCTTCTCTTTCTTTTTACACTCAGCCAAGCGAACCTCAAGCCTAAATGTAAGAATTTAAGTTTTAAAAGAGTGAAAGAGAATGTAGTGCTAAGAAGTGAGAGAAAATGAATGGCCACCAGAACACAAAATATGTAATTAGTGCATTTTCATTAGTTACTTCAAATAATCATAAATTGACGCTCAACTACAAATACATGGTGAGAATCATAGTTAAGAATTTTTACCCAGAGCAGACCATGCAAGCAAGGAATACTTCATAGGCAGTTTCACGCAAATCATCGTCCAGTAGTCCTTCAGGAGACCTAAAACTTTGTATCAGTTTACTCCAAAGGTGAACATATAAAGACAAGATACAGACCAATAATTCTTCCACGTGCTACAGGACCCAAACAGTTTCATATGCCATTCTTCTTTTTCGTATCATGATAATAAGCATACACTACCTGTTTTCAGTGCAGGTATTCCTATTGATGGAAGATCAGCTTGCTTAATGGTAAATGGCCCTGAAGTTCCTGCGGTTTTACTGTTAACCCCATAATCATCACCGTAAGGAGAGAAATCTGTCAAATCAGAATGGCATGACCCATTATTATTGGAGTGATTCTTCATATTAGAAGGTGGCACACGCTGAGGGTGGGAGCCAGCTGATTCTGGATCTGTAACAAGAAAATATGCATCGCCTGTGTGCAATTGCATCTGCAGAGAGCATTACAAGAATAACATTTATTCCATTTCAAACGTAGAAACATCAAAATGCAGCTCCTCCATGAGATGAGGCAAATCAGTTTCTTTCACAAACAATGATTCATTCTTCAATTTAAAAAATTCAAAGACAGATGAAATATATTATTATACATCTAGAATTAACACATAGAACACATATCAGAGTCAGGGGAAGTTTCTTAAAGTTAGGTTACTTGGGCAATTCAATCTGGAAAAGATTAAAAAAGGAAAAATAAAAATAAATGGAAAAGCAACACTGTTACTAGATCAAGTTTCAATATATTCCGCTTAGGGTCATATCCTAATACACAATTTCTATCAAAATCCAACAAATAAAAAGAGAAGAAGGTTGGTCATGCAAACTTAGGCTAAGAAAGAGTATTGCAGTTGGTGTGCAATAGTTTGATCATTTTTGCATGGCTAACTTCAATTTTCAAAGATGAGTGTGGTTCACTCACAAGTCAAAATAAGCTTACAGATCTGGTCTCCATAAATTTGCCTAAAGTGACAGGTATACTAAATGGAAAAAGAACAAAAGAAAACAAAAAAAATTCAAAATATATAAATTGGCTGTATATAGAACATGAAGTTAATCAAATTCTTATTCTTTCTTAGATGCATAATTCAAATTTCTAAAGCAGGAGGTAGTTGCATCTCCAATATTGATGCAGGATAAACTTTTCAACTTCTACTAGGTAATTTCATGCTCAAAATTTAAAAGCTTTGAAATAACAAAAGAAGCAACAGTTACTATTGCAAATATTTTGACTTACTTCCCTCTACAAAATAAAGGGAAATCACACAACATAATTTCGTCCATGGATATGCACACTAGTGGATTATAACTTCCTCGCCCCACTACAGCTGTGATCAATTGAAGACAACAAAGATTTTTTTATTAATATTATTAAAGGTTAAATTCCTTACTGTTTTTGGATGTCGACGTTCATCGTGATACTTCTTAGCTGCTAAAGAAACATCCAGCACCCCACCTAATCATACAAAACAATGACAATGAAACCACAAGCTTCAGTCTTTGAATGTAAACAAACAACAGAGAACATGCAGCAACACCATTCCATAAAGAAATAACTCAGAAAACTATACAAAAAAAGCATTGCAGTACAAGTTAAATTAGCACTCCCCCTTCCCTCTATTTCAATATTTCAACTTTGTTTGTCTGATTTTGACTTGAGACAGAGTTTTAAGAAAGTAAATAAGACTAAAGATAGATAGGTAGAATGCACCAGCATGCCCTTTAACAATTAAAGAGTTCACAGAAAAGGAAAGAGAGATTCTTTCAAAACGGACTAAAAAGGAAAACAGCACAAACAATTTTTTCTTTTTTTTAGTGACTATAGTGTCCGGGGCCAGCTTTCATGCACCTCAATTAATTCCACTAGATACCTTTCACCTCCCACCAGTACCTCTGTCTCCTCTGGTATTCGAACATGAGACCTCATGCACTCAACCACTTCATTGACCAACACCCATTATCATTTTCATTCAAAAACTTCAAAATTATATTTAAGTATAGGAAAAAGTTTCGATTTTTAGTACCTTCAATAAAGCAAAGAAATTAATACCAAAACTAATACAAGAGTACTAATTTAAACATTCCTAATGAAATATATTTAAGATTCATTGTTAAATACTTTTCAAAATGAAGAAAAACTTACCAGATTGTACACATTCAAGAACATAATCAGCACTAATAACATCAAGATTGATGTTAGATAGGGATAAAGTTGGACCAGAAGGAGTTCGAATTTCTTTAATTAATCCGCATGATAAAAGAAACTCTAGAAGATTCCGACGATCGTTACGATACCGTTGTAGAAGAGAATTTGTCTCCATCATCACCGTTAAAATTAAACGAATTTCCCGCCGCCGGGAAAAAAATGAGCCGGTGAATTAGAAGACAAAAGGCCTTTGAGCATTCGAATAATCGGAATCCCTTCCGATTCCGGCCGGTGAAAATAGCCACCGCGTACGGCGTTTTCCGGCGAGAAGGTGAAAGGTAGTGAAAAGAGGCGAAAGAAATGGCACAAAGCTGGAAAAAGTAGTCGTCTGTTTTTTTTGTGTTCCGCTTTTGTTGATCAGTTTATGTTTTTTTTTTTAATTGTTTTTTTAAAAGAAAAATCCTATTTAATTTACCTGGTCAAAGTTTGTTGTTTTTTTTTAAGGGGAAAAAGAAGAGATATAACACATTTAGTCTCAATTATTGAAAATTAAGAATTATATTTTGATTTTAAAAATATAATCAATATGTTGAACTATTTATTCTTAATTAGAATGACAAATAAAAATAAACTCTGATGATTTAGTGATTAAAATCATCCGAATTGTAAATCAAATTAACTTAATAAAATAAAAATATATATATGCACAAAACTTATAATTTTCTAAGGATAAATTTCTAATTTTGATAAATTGATTTAATTAACTTTTAAATAAGTTTTCATAGTATTCCACTCCAAGTAAAGACAAACACAAAGGTAAAGAGAAAGTCCATGCCTACAATAACTTTTGTATTTTTGCCTTCATTGACCATTTTTAATTTTTATTTATTTCAATTTTTTTATATCTACATTTAATTACAAACAAGCTTCCGTTTATTCAAGTTAACCATTAAATTGAGTCAATAGGGAAACGTTTTGCTACATATGATGTAATAACCTCTCTAATAACTAATAATAATGCCTTGTGTAAACCATATTCAACATCTCATGTGACTAATATTGACATATTTTTCAAAGTTTAAATTATTTTTTTTTACATTAAATTTTATGAATTACGAGTTTGATAGAAAATAAAATATCTATTGCTTTCTTTTAGGGATAAGGGTTTGAAAAATACTTTAACTTTGGTTGAATTTGTTGTTGCGATACTAAACTTTCATAAGGACCTGTTACCTCCCTAGACTATTTAATATCGTATTTTTTACCCCCTGAACTATTTAATAGTGTATTTTAAAGGTATATATGTGTCCACGTGGACACATTACTATTTATAATTTTGCATTATTTTTTATGTCCACGTGGGCAAATATATATGTTTAAAATACGGTATTAAATAGTCTAGAGAGGTAATAAGTCGTCATGAAAGTTTAGTATCGCAAGAGCAAATTCGACTAAAGTTGAGATATTTTTCAGACCCTTATCCCTTTTTTATATAAAAAAAATATAATTTTATATATTTTAATATTTAAAATTTATGATCAAACGCGGTGGTTGAATTTATTGGTCTTTTAAAAAGGACAAATAGTTCCGAGTATACCCTTTTGCTAATGGCTTATTTCCCTCCAATTTGAAGTTGCAATGGAAGGGTTTTAGGAAGGGCTTTTTTTCTCTTGGAGTTGAGAAATGGCATCTTCTTCTTCGACATCATCTGGCCCAGAAATCCCTTGGGTTGAGAAGTTCCGACCCACCAAAGTATCCGACATCGTCGGCAATGAAGATGCTGTTTCCAGGCTTCAAGTTATTGCTCGTGATGGAAACATGCCCAATCTTATTTTAGCCGTAAGAAATTTCCCCAATTTCGCTACTGAGTTTTTCAGTTTTTTGTTGCCCCATTTGTGAAAAATAAGTAATTTAAGCTTCTGGGGTTGAGGTATTTTGCATATATAGCATTGTTAAGTTTTTATGTTACAAAAAAAGACTAACTTTTTGTTCAATTTATGGGTAATTAGAAACTTTATTTTCTGGGCTTGAGGTTTAGTGTTGAGATTAGTACACCCATCTATTGTGCATTGTTAAGTATTTCTGTTACAGAAGAGACTAATTTCTTGCTCAGTTTATGGGTAATAAGAAACTTTATTTTCTGGGTTTGAGGTTTAGTGTTGAAATTTGTACACCCAGCTTTCCAAATTTTAATGGTGCTTCTCAATTTGCTACTGTTTTTTCTTATTTCGTTGCCCCATTTGTGAAAAATAAGAAACTTTACCTTCTGGGGTTGAAGTATTTTGCAGATATAGCATTGTTGAGTAATTCTGTTACGAAAAAAAGACTCAACTTTTTGTGGATAATGAGAAACTTTATTTTCTGGGTTTGAGGTTTTGTGTTGAGAGATAGACCCAGCTTGTATTGTTTATTGATTTCGCTGGTTATAGAAAAGAAAATGAAAAAAGTGTTAAGAACTTTCATGCGGTGATCCTAACAAGCTTGAACTATGTTAGATGCTATTACTATATGTAACTTTATGCCAAGTGAAGGAAAAAAAAAACTAACTTTTTGTTCCATGTATGGCTAATGAATAAACTATTGTGAGGTTTGTGGTTTACTGCAGAGAGTAGTAGAGTGACAGACCTCTTCTATAATGGGTTCTAGATTTGGGTTGTCAAAAGTAAAAGAGAAACATGTCGCTAATAATTGCTTGCAGGGTTATTCACAAGCTTGAAATATGTCAGAAGCTATTAAATATATCAAGATTATGTAAAATGAAGAGAAGTTTTAATTTTTGCTTCATTGGATGTTATAAAACTTTATTTTATGGGTTTGAGGGTAATAATTTATTTAATTATGAGCTCCATAATCGAAGTCTAATCATGAAATGGTTATGGAGATACTCAACCTGAGAGGGAGGAGTATATTTTCTTGGGGGCGGCAAGTTCATGCTATCAAAAATTGTTCGATAAAGTCAGTGCTTGAGAAGTGGCCATGGAAGCTTATCAGGGCTCAAAAGCTCCATACAATGTTCTAACTTTTGTTAGATTGTAGATCTGCTACTACAATATCAGTTTTATTCTCTTGCAGTCAATAAGTCCTGAATATGAACCATTTGTGATTCCTTTTGTCGTGAAAATTTTAATAGTCCTTGCTTAGTAGCCAGACTTCTACAGTTGCATGTATATATATCTGCAAAAGTATGCACTCTCTGTGTGAGGTGAGCTTATGCCAGATGTTGGATGTGGATTCTATTACCTCTTGTGCATGCTCTATTTTGTGGGATAATAGACTTCCAGTTTCAAATACAATCTTGTTATTGATGAATCTTGAATTGGATCCTTGAGTAATATTGATTGGTTTGTTTCAGTATGTTGATTGATGAGAATGTGTAAAAACGAAGTAGTTATTGCTAGTTTTCCTGGAAGTTGATCGTGTTTACTCGAATGCACATCTAATTTAGGACTTTCAGCCACCAAAATGTTTGTCCATTTGTTGTTACATTAACTTGGCAAAAGCAGTTTGCTCGAGCTAAAATTTAAAACTTGGGTCGAGTAAGTATATTAGGATAAACACAAAGGTGGACAAGACTTTACAGGATGTCGTTCACTGGAAAGTTCTTGAAAATCATGTCAAACAAATGTTACTTTTCACATGTTTATCCAGTCCAATCCATGAAAGAGAAGAAAAGATACATCTCTAAAAGATTTTGCGCATGGTTTCTTCATTCTGGATATTCAATTCTGTTTAAAACTCCTGCAGGGTCCTCCGGGTACGGGCAAAACCACTAGTATATTGGCTCTTGCTCATGAGCTTTTGGGACCAAACTATAAGGAGGCTGTGTTGGAGCTAAATGCATCAGATGATAGGTATATTGAGTGCTTGATTAGATATAAAAAACTCTTTGCTTCACATGGTTAGTTCTTGCTTCCATAAAATGCTTAGAAGCTTTAATGTTTCTTGTGCAGAGGCATCGATGTTGTTAGAAACAAAATTAAGATGTTTGCTCAGAAGAAAGTTACTCTACCCCCTGGTCGGCACAAAATAATTATTTTGGACGAGGCTGACAGGTTCGAAATGTTCTCCTGTAAATTTTAGACATCATTTGCTTGCTAAGAGGTTGAAGTCATATGAAAAAAAACTGTTCATATTTCTATCTCTTTCGCACTATTGCTATAAATTTGATTGATTATCAGGGATAGTAAACTATCTATTGACCTGCATTTTCTGCAGTAGCTCAATCATTTTAGTTTTCACTTTTGGGTGTAGAATTTTTATTGCCATGTTCAATGAATTTTTAGCATGACCTCTGGAGCTCAGCAAGCACTGAGGAGGACAATGGAAATATATTCGAACTCCACTCGCTTTGCTCTTGCCTGCAATACTTCTTCTAAGATTATCGAGCCTATTCAAAGTAGATGTGCCCTGGTCCGATTTGCAAGATTATCTGACCAAGAAATCCTTGGACGCCTTATGGCTGTAGTTGCAGCAGAAAAGGTACTAGCAATCTTAATCCTTGACACATAAGCTATTTCTTCTCGTGTTCCTCTTGCTGCTTCTAAGTGGTTTCTTTTTATCCGTGTTTATTCAACAATTTTTGTTTGCACAATGAGTCAGGTACCATGTTATTAGACCTTAATATGGTTGCAGCACAATGAACCTTGTTCTGCAAAATTTCATGCCTTTGTTTGCTAATTAGGTTGGTTAAGGAGCATCCTGGTATTTTATGTTCTGTCTTTAGAAAATGTCTAACCAAGATTATGAGCTCAAGGATAGGAACTTTGCTATATCCCTTCATCCTCAGAAGACATTGGAAAAGTTTCATCTAATGACTTCAATGTGTTCACCTATATTTTAACCAACTTGTTTGCGGAAATATATTGGTGGAAGGGAAGGAAGAGATTCATGATCTATGGTGATGCTACTTCTTGCAGGTTGCTTATGTACCCGAAGGTCTTGAAGCTATTATATTTACTGCTGATGGAGACATGAGACAGGGCTTAAATAACTTACAAGCAACACACAGTGGATTTGGTTTTGTCAACCAAGAGAATGTTTTCAAGGTTACACACCTATCATATCTCTTTGATATAGTAATTCATCGTTTGACAGAGTCCCCCCCTGATGATTCCATTCTCTCTTGTTGAATGCTAGGTTTGTGACCAACCTCATCCTTTGCATGTGAAGAATATGGTGCGGAATGTCCTCGAAGGGAAATTTGATGATGCATGTGCTGGTCTAAAGGCACTGTATGACCTAGGATATTCCCCCACTGACATTATCACAACCCTCTTCCGAATTATTAAGAACTATGATATGGCAGAATATGTAAAGCTGGAATTCTTAAAGGTTTACCTCTTCTAATTCTGAAAACTTTCATCTTTATAAGCAATCTTTTGTTTAGCACCATTTATATATTTCTGCTGGTATAACAGGAAACTGGTTTCGCCCACATGAGGATCTGCGATGGGGTCGGTTCATATCTCCAGATGTGTGGTCTGCTGGCTAAACTATCATTGGTTCGAGAAACAGCTAAGGCTGCATGATGAGACAGGCATTGAAGTTTCTTGTCAATTGAGATGAGTCCTCGATGGTCTTCCATTTTATCGCGTTTTCTTAGCTTTGCTTGAAAATAGCTAGCATTTTATGCCTAGTGTTAGCCTGTCGAATTGCAAAGTTAATACTGCAATGAGGAAAATGATTGTTGAACCGTTATGCATTTCAATTCTACAAATGTGTAAAGGCAGCCTTTTAACTCTACTCTATGAATGAACATGTTAGAGAAGGACCATATCTTTCTTTTTTTTATTGGTATAAGCGGATTAAGAAAAAAGTCTGTGTTTAGTAGTTCAACATCCTCATTGAGATTTGCTCTCTAGTGGTACGAGTCGATGACATGTGATGTGTGAGTTTAATGCATATTATAGGCACACAGCTTTGAGTCTAGTCACAAACATAAGCCATATTGTTTGATGAGGGGTTTGAATTTGTGACCTACAATACAATACAAGTTCTTTGATTTTTGTCGATTAGTGTGGTGCAAATACTTATTAGGTGTGATTTTTTTTTAGCATATATTTAAGATATGCTTAAAAAGATTTGGTAGAAGTTGGTAGGTCCATTAATTTAATTATTTTTGTCGTGTCATAATTCAATTACCTAAGTTGCGTTGCTCCGTGTCTAGTACGTGTACTCCCAATGGGGAAATATCATCATGACAAATGACAATAATTGCTTTTACACGAGGTGTCCTTCTTAATGTGTTTTAATAAAATATATTCATAAATAAATTTATAATCGCGTGTTTTAATTTATTTGTCTTATTTTCTTTTTAGTTGTTAATTTTTCATATAACATGTTTAAGATTATAATATTAAAAGATATTTTGGTGTATTCTATATACTTTTTTAATTTAAGATTATAAAATTTCAAAGTTAAGACCAGACAAATAAATTGAAGTGCGGGAGTATTAAGAGTCAAATGGTTACGTTTTTTTCTGTACATTGTTGCACATTTCTACCGTTGACTAAGAATAAATATCGAAATTACTATGTTATTTCCTTGGCTTCAGTTTACTTTCTGTTTAAATATAATTGAAAATTGTTGTTAATAAATTCATGCTGTTACCATTCTTGATCACCTAATCCCCACCCTTTTAATTTATGATTCTTCGATAAAAATAGAATATGAGAAATTAATGGGTAGGTTATGGATGATTGATACGTTAAGACAATTACAATTTTATATGGTCTTTGAAAAAATCGAAAGTAGAAATGCAAACAACAAAGTAGAAAATATAAATAAAAACTTTTCTCATATACTCCTTCCGTTCCATATTAGTTGATCATTATATCAAAATTTAGTTATCACATATTAATTGTTTACCTTACTAAATCAAGAAAGTATTAATTGAGTCTTTTCTATATTACTCTTGCAATTAATTCTTTTTTAAAATATTCATATTTATTGTAAAATTAGCAAGAAATTCCTTAAGAGTGAAATAGTAAAATTATCTTTTTATTTATCATTTCTTAAATGTTATACAAAATAAAAAATAATGAACTAATATAAAACGGAGCGAGTAATTATTATGTCTACATAACTTCATATAGACACATAAATAAGTCAGTAGACTTCTCTTACAACTAAAATATTTTTAGACTATTACTAAATAAGAAATTAAATATATACTAAATTAACTATTAAACTCATCTTATTAACTAAACAACAACTTTAGAAAACTTTAACAATAACACATGCAACATTCAATGATCCTGACTTTTTAGTTATTAGTAGAAGAAAAGAAAATGAATACGATTTCTACTTGTGCCATTTTTCTTTTTCTTATTATTGTTCTCAAAGAGAGAAGTATTAAAAACACCGCTAAACTTGGTGTGAATTATTAGTTTTATCTTGAATTATTTATAGTCTTAAAAACATCCCTTTAATTGACTAACTCAACTATAATATACCACTGATCTGCCACATGGTATAACAAGTGGTCTCAAATTCTGGTAGAAGCGTCAGACTCTTCGTAAAAAGTCAAAAGAAGTGTTAAAATACCCCTAAACTTGGCGAGAATATTAGGTTGTATTTAGAACAGTTAGTCAAGTAGATGAGTGTTTTCAAGCCTGTCAATAGTTTAAGAATGAAACTAATAATTCACGTCAAGTTCAGAGTGTTTTAAATATTCTCTCTTATTGTTTTGAAAACCAGTAGTTCAACAATTAATCAACCATATATAGTTATCACATTTCCCTTTTTGGAAAGGATAGCTCAATAAGAAAAAAGATAATGCTGGTCTAAATTATATTTGCTTCACACTAGAGAATTCTGAATACATATAATGTATACAGATTAAAAAGTCATATTTCTTTTTCTTAGAAAATATTTTAATTTATAAAACTGTTTTTCATATTCTAATCGTATGTTTAGTTCTAAAGAAAAAAAGTATTTAATCTGAATTATTTTCATGAAAATATCGTTAATAATTATTCATTCTCATTATAATTCGAAGTAAGAATATTGATTAAATGTGTTCATATATTCAACAAAATACATTATGTTATGACATGACAATTGACATATGTGGTGAAAACAAAATATTAACTATCTTAGGTAGAACTTAGCTATCAAAAGCTTGTCCCAATCTTCAAATTGTCAATATATGTATCTTTATTTAGTTATTTATCTTTGTATTCACATTTACAAACAAAAACCATGTTTTGTGTTTGTTTGTATATATAAACAAGGGAAATGGATTTCCAATAAAGGCAGAATACAATTATTTTGGAAATGTGAAAATTGAGAGATTAAAGTCAAGAATATTGTATTTTCATACTGCAAGAAGTACAACTATACTTTGTCAATTTTTTAAGTAAAACTTTTATTTTAATGTTCCAACTAACTTGAACTTTGGTCATGCGGGTGATAATTCTTAGGTTTGATAATTAAATTTCTCATATATTATATTGAGACTAAATCAATCTATTTATTTGGCAATTTTGAGATTTCTAGTTAAAGAACAAAAGAATTTCAGTCATCTATTTGCTACCTATATTGATTATTCATATATGAAATTGTTGTTTACATAAAGTTGCTGATGAAAGTATAATATCATTTAAATAAAACATTTCCGAAAATAATTGTTTACTCTAAGTGTGAAAAAAGACAATATCAATATTACAAGAAAAACAACCTTCTAAAAACAGCACTATCTCTATCTTTGATATAATAAGCTATATTATCGTATTTTTGTTGTTCATCCCCAAAAATAAAAAAATTCCCAAAAAAAGGAAAATCTCCTACATTCATTTTAAATATTTTATAAAACTTTTAAAAGAATTATACTGATTTACATTTTACAATACCCTTTTATGTATCTTCAAATATGTAAAATTTATTTCAAATAACTTAATAAATTAATGTATTAAATTACACTAAGAATTAATTAGATAAATTAGTTTTCGAGACAAAAAAGAATTGTTCTTAAGAGCCGTTTGGACATATATAGAACTGTTTCCTTTGCCTTTCTTTTTTTTTTTCAAAATTATTTTCGAAACATTATTCCATTATTATTCAAAACAAAAATCTCAAATTTTCGATTTAATCTATGAACAAAATGCCTACATAAAAGACCCTACCATTTTCTTTTGGTTGTTGAAAAGGAAAAAGTGAAAAGAAAAATTGTATAAATTCCTTAACCTTTTTCGGGTATATAGATATATTCATATCCACTCTCAATAAGAAGTCTCGAATTTGAGCTGACTATCAAAAAAATCTTATTAAAAACGTTATTTATAAAATAAACTTTACAATACATGATTCATTTTAAGTCGGACTCTAACGTGGAGTTCATGATTATGTATCCATATCCATTGGACAATGAGTCTCTCCTTGTTTTACCAAACTTAAATAACAGAGAAAAAGCAAACAAATCCTTCACCGCGTTTTCCTGTCTGAAAGATACTTGCTAGCTGTTAAAAAACTCCTCACAACCCCTAAAAATCCTCTTTTTTTCAGTTTTAATTCTTCCCCAATTCTTGAAAATTCAGTTCAAAAGCCTTCTTCATCTCTGCTTCCAAGCTACTTCACCCCCCTCCCCTACCCCACCCACCCCCACAATATAAATCCACTTCAAAGAAATTCTTGAATTTGTTCAGTTTTTCTGAAATCAAGAATGATGGGTAATAGAGATCTGGAGAGGGAAGGTGGAACAAAACCAAGAAATGGGAGTTACCATCCACCCCCCACAACAGCAGCACCTTATTATATGGAAAATTCTGAATCACAGTGGACTTCTTGGCTAGTCCCTATGATTGTTGTAGCCAATGTAGCTATGTTTATTGTCGTCATGTTTGTTAACAATTGCCCAAGTAATATCAATAATTTTGGCAGTGGTGGACGACGCCAGTGTGTTGCCAGGTTTCTTGGGAGGCTTTCTTTTCAACCTCTTCAAGATAATCCACTTTTTGGACCCTCTTCATCCACGTAAAGTTTAAACCTTTTTTGATCTAGTTTTTGTAATGATTGTTCTTTTTATGGATTTTGATGTTTATTGGCCTGTTTGATTTTATTGTGTTAATTGTTATGTAGTATAACTTATGGAGGATGAAGGTTCTTGTTTATTTGATGTAGGTTTAGTGTGGTAATATGGATTCTTGATTCCTATGGTTTTGTAAGTCAGCTAATCCTCTCAAGAAAAGGAAAAAGATTGATTTTTTAACATACCTGTCATACCTAGTGTAATTTCACAAGTGGGGTGTGGGATGGTTAGATCATAGATGTATGCAGACCGTATCACTACCTTTGTGGGATAGAGAGGTTGTTTACGATAAAAGGAAATTCCTTTGTGGGGTAGAGAGGCTGTATCCGATAAAAGGAAATACCTTTGTTGGGTAGAGAGGCTGTTTCCGATAAAAGGAAATACCTTTGTGGGGTAGAGATTGTTTCGGCTAAAAGGAAATATCTTTGTGGGGGTAGAGAGGCTGTTTCCGATAAAAGGAAATACCTTTGTGGGATTGAGAGGCCTTTGAGTTGATTACATTAATTCATAAAAGGAAATATTCTTGGGTTTTGGTAAAACACTAACCATCTTGGATTAATTTGTGCATGATTCGTGATTCAGTTACTTTGTTGTGTTTCTTGTCTTGTTTAAACAAAGACATTTCAGCTGGCAAAAGTGATTAATAGGGTATGAAATCTATTACACAAACTTATTTAATGGTTTTTCTTAACACGTATTGGTCTGAGCTAAAATTGCTGGATTCAGACGAACCATAACTCCTACAATGCATTAGCCCGTCTGATGAGAGTTTCTAATATTTCTGTTTGCCCCTTCAATCATCTGATATTGTTATAAGGTTTTAAAAATTGGGGTCTTAGGAGGCCAAGCATAGTTTGAAGAGCACATTATTGTCAGCTTAATTACTTATTAATTCTGCTAATGCTTACAACTCTTGCCTTAAGCATGTTTTTTGACATCTAAAATTTGCTCTTAGCTCCTAATTGAGTTTATTTGGAGCCTTTCAGTATTATTCTAGGATCGTTTCCTTTGTAATCTTGCAATGATGCTGTTGCTAGATCAAAATTAGGCACATTTAGGAGAGTGCTTTTGGCGGAAACTTAACAGCAATCTCTAATGGAGAATTCCCTTCCGCCATCTTAAGAGTGTTTGTGTTCATGAAGGGAATGGGATAGCTTCTTTTTTTCTGGGCATTTTGGAGATAAGTAGATCCCTTGGGATAGCGGTTGTGATGCATTAGTTGTTGCTATATTGGTTTCATTTGAGTATCAAGTCTTCTGGAGTTAAATGGGTGAATGTGCTATTGCTAACGTCCTACTTACTGCTATGCCACACACTGATGTCACTCATACTGGAAATGTAAAATAAAATGAAATAGAAACCAAAAGAAGAAGGAAAAAACGGAAGACAGATGTATGAACTACTATATATTCATTCTTCCTTGTTCTTGTGCAGACTACAAAATTTGGGAGCTCTAGAATGGGATAAAGTAGTGCACGGACATCAGGGCTGGAGGCTTTTCACTTGTATCTGGTTACATGCTGGTGTTGTTCATCTGCTAGCCAACATGTTGAGTTTGGTATTCATTGGAATTCGCCTCGAGCAGCAGTTTGGATTTGGTACAGTTCTCCTCCCTGTGCCCTTAAATCTTTATTCATGTTCTTTTGGATAACTATTACACTACAAATGTTTTTTTATGCCTAAGCAACCCATTCTACTTTCCTCTAAATTGTGCCCGTGTCTAGCTTCCTTGGCTCCGTTTGTCATTGCAGGCCATCTGCTGAAATAGAAGTATAACTCCGCCTTCAATTTTCAGCTGACTAGTGTCCTAATTCACTTCTTGTTCTTATGTTTATGTCTTCTATTACTTACCATTCTCTAATGTTACGTGCAGTCCGGGTAGGGATTATCTACCTTTTGTCAGGAATTGGTGGGAGTGTTCTTTCTTGCCTTTTCATTCAACGTAGCATCTCCGTTGGAGCTTCTGGTGCTCTATTTGGACTTCTCGGAGCAATGTTATCGGAGCTGCTTACTAACTGGAGTATATATACCAATAAGGTATAAACTCTGCTGTTCTACTGTTTTTTTTTAAATTATTATTATTATTTGTGTTCTTTCCCCTGTTGAGGAGGTTATTCGTTTTATTCTATAACACGTTGTAAGTACTGAATTTGGGTACTAATTAACCTCATTTGTTCAGGCTGCAGCTCTTATCACTCTCATTATCATCATCGCGATTAACTTAGCTGTTGGTCTTCTTCCTCACGTCGATAACTATGCCCATATTGGAGGTTTCCTGAGTGGTTTTCTTCTTGGCTTTGTTCTGCTACTACGACCTCAGTTTGGTTGGCTCGAAAGGCAACATCTTCCAGCTGAAGGTCGCCTCAAGTCCAAGTTCAAAGCTTACCAATACGTCCTTCTGCTGATTGCCTCGATTTTGTTGATTGTCGGGTAAGCTCCATCTCTGATACGCCCTATCCTACATTTGCCTTACAGCAGCGTCTAAAAAATAAGTTAGAACGGTTGGTAAATTTTAGACTATCAGGATCAGATGTTGAGTACCCTAACTATGCTCTGCATACAGAGACGGATTTAGAATTCTAAGTTAATTAGTGCTAAGAACATGTCACCCACTACTCCTTTGCAACTATGAGTATTGACTCACTATAAATATATATATCAACTAGTTGAGATCACGCTTATATAAAATCTTGTATATCCGTTTCATTCTTCTTGTGTCCATAGCAATAAATTTAAGTCATATACATTGACCGACTCATTATAGAGTGCGATTTTTAATAATAATTTTTTTACATCGTCGGTGCATAGACTGTATATACATGTATATTCCAAGCTAATAATTTCGTTTTTTTTCTTTTAAAAATTCTACAGATTCACAGTGGGACTGGTGATGTTATTTAGAGGTGTGAAGGCAAATGAGCATTGCGAATGGTGTCGTTATTTAAGCTGTTTGCGTACATCAAGATGGAGCTGTTAAAATTAACTGAAGAGCTTTATGTGATTCAGTCGTTCTTTTTACATAAGACAAAAAAATATATTGTTCATATGCTACTATTATACTATTACTTTTATATGTATAGTGATTGTTGGTTTTGTAATTTGTGGTATGGATTATATATTGTAAATCTCTATACTATTTGCACTGGATCTATATAATTCTTTATGTTAAGAAACGTAGCAAAAATATACATTTTACCTTATTACTGTTTGAGCAAATGACAAATTATGTGAAATCACACCAGAAGGTGTGATTTTATTTTTTATTACTACGATCGAGTTTTACAACAACTAGATCATTTATTTAAAAGCGAAAACTAGTAGACGCAGGCTTACAAGAAGCTGCGAACAGTTTGGATCTCACATCGTTGCGGGCTAAGTCTGCATAAACCAGGCAAATTTTGTGCAGTTTGAAGCATTTGCTGCCTTTGTCTTCCTTGAACTTGCCCTGTTTGCTCCTCTTTTTGAATCACTTTCATTAGTCCCTCGCAACGGCACTGTGGGTCTTGTATCTGTTCAAGCTGATTGCAACATTGTTGAACCTCACGAGGGATTTGTTGGTCCTCATACTGCTGGGACTTCTGCCTTAGAAACTGCTGGCACGAACGTAACTGCTGTGCCTGTATTGTTAATTAACCCGCCAAAATAAAAAATAAATATTACTTCCGTTTCAATACATGTGAAGGTGATGGAATTCAACTTTGACATCAAATTTAAGAACCGTGAATTTGTGTGACCACAGAGTAAATATAACTCCACTCTGTCTGTCACTTTTCATTTTTCGAGAATCTGTTCATGCATTGCCAGTATGTTTTCACTCTCGAAAAACGAAAAATATCTCTAAATATCAGAGAGAAAGGAAGTAAAAAAATTGGGAGGAAATCAGATAAAATAAATGAGAACCTGTTGAAATTGCTGCTGGCAGCTCTGAGTTTGAGGGTTCAGAGCATCTTCAGCAATGGTGATGGTCATGATACGTGAGCTACAAACTGTGGCTGCCATAAAAAGGATGGCTAAAGAAATGGCTCCAACAATCATAATTCTACCCATGATTTTAATTAAATACTTCTCTTTTTTATTATTATGATGATGATTAATGAAAAGATGTGAGGTGTTTGTTCTATGAAAATGAACTGAATTTATAGGGGATTAAAAGGGTTGCATGTTAAGTACGTGGCTGAGGAAAATTTATAGGTTTTGGCAGCTGGATATATGGTGTCTTCTTCTGCATGTTGTTATGTTTTTATCTTCCTTGCTTCCACGTATGAAGGGTAGAGTCAGGTAGGATTAAAGGGTTTATTCGATTCTTTTGGGTGAAAAATTACATTGTTTATATATAGAGAGGGTAGATGTTGGACCATCTTGCTCAGAGGCGGATTTAGGTGATTTATGGGTTCGGATGAATCCAATAGCTTTTTAATAGATCCTATTTTGTACTAGAAAATTAAGTAAATATATATATATATATTATCTTGTGAATTCCTAATAAAAATTAATTGACGGTTCAATGATAAAAAAGGGATCGTGAAAATATTTTTCACATTAGAATTGTGAATTCAAACCCTTAAAACTCCAAACTATTTCTGCTTACTCTTGACCTTATTATAAACTAGTGAATTTGGCCGCGCTTCGCACGGTTGTAAAAAAATAAAATAAATTATTATATCATTTTTTTATGAAAATAAAATAACCTTTAGACAGTATATATTTGAGTTATCGATAAATATGAATTATTTAAAAAATATATTTCAAACTTTAATATAGGTGTCAAATAAGAAAAAGCACAAGTTAATAAATAAAAAGAACAAAGATAAAATTACCAATAAAACAAAATAGAATAACCTTTTTTCTTTTACCTATAGAAGGTGCTATCATTCCTTGCAATTTTATACAAATTACAAACATCAATGAATTTACCAAATAAATTTTATACAATATTAAAAATAAATTCATTCATAAAATTATGTAAGAATAATAAATAAAAATATTTTTATCAATAATTTCTTTGTTATATTATATACTAACACATAATATTGATAAATTTGTGAAATATAATATCTATAAATTTTAATCAGATCTTTTGTTTACTTTGTTATGTAATACTATATACAAAGTACAAGTTTGTGAAGTATATTAATATATTTGTATGCATTTAATCATAGTTTCTTATAGATGAATTTTATTCAAAAACATTAAATAAACTAAAAAAGAAATAGAATTCATAGGAAATGATACAATCTAATTCATAGTTTCGGCAGTCTTTTTTTCTTCTTCTTAATGCCTTTCTTTTTTATTTTAGGTTTCTTTTTCTTTTTTTCCTAACGTTAATTATG
>JAJOOS010007278.1:0-38862 GCA_029582725.1 Solanum chiquidenum
GAAGTAGGAGCAGATATTAAGCTACCAGTGCAAGTATATAGTGACAGTAAAGCTGCCATACAAATCGCTGCAAATCCAGTGTATCACGAGAGGACAAAGCATATAGAGATAGACTGCCATTTCATAAGGGAAAGACTACAACAAGGCTTGATCAAAATAGACTATCTACCTACACAAGAGCAACCAGCAGACATTTTGACAAAAGGATTGTCCAGGGTACAACATGAACATCTAGTATCCAAGCTAGGTGTGTTGAACATCTTTACACCTCCTAGCTTGAAGGGGAGTGTTGAGATATGAGCTGATGAGGAAGAAAGAAGAGTACAAGTTAAAGCTGTTAGGATTAATAAAGGGCAGATTAGTCTTTTCCAATAATTAGATATAACTAACTTTCTGTTAGTAGATTCTAGAAGTCAGTTACACAATGTAATAGGAATTAGCTATAAATACTAGTCTTACACTGATGTATTACTCAGTCTTTGAACTCAAATAATGAGAGTTTATCTCCTTCAATGTTAGCTCCTTGTTAATGGAGTTTTTCTGTTAATTATGCCTGATTTCACTTACGTTCAGAGTGTATCCTCTTGTATTTGAACTCTTATTCCCATTGAATGATATTGTTGTTTGATTGTTTCACTTCTCAAACTCAAACTCCTGATTTGTTGAATACATGTCGATTTCTTTGGCTCATATATCATAGAGATTAGTAAATGTGTCTCGCCTTGGTACATCATAAACGGTTGAAAATCAAAAATATGTAAGTCTAAAAGATGGCAACATGCTAAAAAAATTCTTGGGTGAAAGAATTTTTTCCAACAACAAGAAATTAATTAAGAAACTGAATTTGCTCCTAAAAATAAACCAGCAAGAAGAACCATATTCCTAAATGGTACTCACAAATCACAATCAACACCAGCACTAGTTTTCTCTTTGAGTTTTTGGAGTACGATAACAACATAATCTTTGAGGAATCCAGTCTTGCGCGCCAATTTAGTATGTAACTTAGTGTAGGTTTTGTTTATATTTTTTTATAGTTAATCGATCACTTCAAGGAGAAAGTGGAATTACTAATCCTCTAACCCTAGGATTTTAGTTATGCGCAGGACTATAAATCGATGTTGAATTTTGTACATAGCAACTGAAATGCTACTAAATATGGTACTATGGTACTAGTTAGGCTTGTTTCAATACATGAATAATTCACTTCTAGTCAAGAACCAAACAACACACAAATGTTCCTCTTCCTTTCCCAGTCCCCACCCTCCCTACGAAAAACTTGTTCAATTATCAGTCTTATCATTTGGAGATTTTAAAGTCTTTTCATTGAGTAATTTTTCAAATTGTCATCAGTTTCGTCTATCTCCTTGTCAACTTGATAATAGTCTCTGAAATCAATCCCATAAACTGATAGACAACTTGTTAAAATAATTTTAACTAAGTGAAGAATATGAAACTAAGGAAGTGTACATTAACTCTTTTAAACACCCAAACACAGTAGAGAAGACAAGAAAATTGGGAAGAAAAAATTTGGGGAACTTCTTAAAAGACGAATTCAAATATTTTTTTGTGCCTGAACAAACAATCTGCATTTTCTTTCTTGTAAACAACACAAACAAATAATGATTCATTAAAGTGACAAAAATATCAGCAATATTTACAAAATTTGACAAAAAATTATTATATATGAAACTGTAGCTTTTGTCCGGTCTCTGTTCCGCTCAAGTTATCCTACCAAGCAACAAATCAATCTCTTCCAAGTTCTAAAATGCAAGAATATTGTATCCCATTTGCTTCGTACCCTAAGCAGTTATCAAACTCAAACGAACATATACGAAGCAATATGGATCAAATTACAACAAAACATTATAAACAAGAAATGGCACAATTAATAGAACATACATCATATCAAATCAAGTTTATGATTATTATTTTTGGTAACTAATCCTTATATTAATTACCAAGTGACTTCAATTACATAACCATAACCAAACAACACACCATGTTGGTTATCTCAAAAGTAAAACAAAAAAGACTAAAGTCCAAGCATACTAAGTATGGCTACCAACTAGAAAACATCAAAAGACTAAACTATGCAAAAGGTGGCTACACCCGGCAGGACTTCTAACATTACAAACATATGCAATTTCTCTGGAAATTCCCTCCCAAGCTCTATATATTTTTTCAAAGATTCTCAAGTTTCTCTATCAACACAACATGTTCACTTCAACAAAGACTATTCTAAATAAAATAGCTTTTTGAGACTTTCTTTTAGCATGAGCTATAGTCCAATCCATATATTGATCCCAGCTTCTCCAACTTTGTCCATTCCATTCTAGCCAAGTAAAGATTCTAGTCCAGATTTGAATCGTAAAAGGGCAACTGACAAACAAATTTTCCTTTGTTTCTTCCCTTTCGCTACACAAAACACAAATAGGTTCCACTAGTATACCCCATTTAAGTAACATGTCAGTTGTTAGCAATATGCCATGAAGATGTAGTCACATGGTGAACACAACTTTTGGCCATGCTTTGTTCTGAAATATTAGACATTTTCAAGCCATCCTTGATGTCACCCCAAGAAGCTGCAAGTATATTTACCTGATCACACTATGTCCAGGCTTGAACTCAGTGTGAACCTGCATAAGTGTTTCCTTGGCAGCAATGATCATCTTCACCATCCAACATGCCTGAGTTGAAATATTCAAAGCATGTAGCTCTTGGCCTTTTATATAATATACATAAATCCACCTGATCCATAGTTTATCCTGCTTATGAGAGAGGTCCCAACATGTCTTGGCAAGATTAATTAGATTGAGCCCTCTAGATGCCTTAGGTAGATATATTCTAGACCATGCTATAAGTGTCTTTTTCGTAATCTCATTTGAACTAGACCACACATAACTTCTACAATATCCTTCATTCAACTTAAAAATCTTAGTAGGGATGATGTATAGTTGAGCCCAAAATGCTTGAATACCAAATGTAACACCCCGTATTCTAAAAAGACCAAATTGCAGAATTTCAGAAGTTGCAGGTGCCACCAACGAGGACCATCTACAGATCGTAGGTTGAACCACGGATCGTAGGTGGAGTCCATGGTTGGCCACCTCAACTTCACCCAATAATTTCAGAAAGAGTCTAGAACCACGCCAAGTTCTACGGACCGTAGGTAGGACCACGTTCCTGGTTCAGACCCCAATTTCCAACTCTCTGAAGCCAAATGACGAGATGATAGGACGGGCCGTAGTTCCATCCATGGTCCGTCGGTCAGGCCCGTCGTTGGCCCCGATAGTTTTTAAGTTAGGGTCGTTTTGGTCTTTTCCCCTATGTGTTGGACACCTAAACTACGTTGTTCAACCCCTAAACTATGTAGTTTTGGTCAGTTTAGGCCTAGTAACTAAATCAAAACTTATCCTAAGCGATTCATTCACAAAAATTGATCAAACCAGAGCAAAAAGAGAAGAAACAGTCGACCAAAACCCTCCAAGAACGCAGCCAGTTTTCTTCAGTTCCAGCCATGAAATCGAAAGATTTCTCCGTGAAATTTGTCACCAGGTATGTGAGATTTCACTAGTGGATCTCTTTAATCCACTAGGTCCCAAAAATTCAGTCAGAATCTTGATTCTTATATCTTTCTTAGACCTAGGGTTTCTAAAACCTTAAGATATTGGTTGTGATTTAGTTGTTAGAATATTCCTAATTAGATTATCATATTTTTGTAACACTGTTGCTTAGTTCCTGGCATGAAATTCAGAACCATAGTTGTGTAGATTCGTTTAGTTCATGAATTAAATTAGCTAGGTCACATAAACAGATATATATGCCTCAGATTTTGAATGTTTCATTATCAGTGCTTATATGTTGCATTCTCAGTTAGCATGTCATTGAGCTATCCAATATATTTTAGTTATGTTGTATTGTACACATTTCCAGTTGAGAGTAGGCTTAACACCGAGTTGGACTAGGGTTCAGCGTACCCATATAGTCCCATAACTACGTGCCCCCGTAAGTTTATAAGTCCCCTATGTGGGCATTATATTTAGTGATCATGACAGTCATGCCTTTATACCCCTGACAAGGTATATTGGGTCCTCTCAATTGGGCGTATACATCGGACTACACGGTTAGCTCACGTAGTTTTATGTCGGTTAGTAGTAGCTCCCATAGTCAGATTCTAGTGCATTTGACCAGGTTTTCAATTATATTACAGTTTTAGTCTCAGTATGTTATGTACTTGGTCATTGCATTCAGTTTAGTTCATTTCTATATATTTCAGTATATTCATCATGTTCAGATTATATCATTGCTCAATATGTTTTGTTCGGTTTATATGTTTGTTCAATGTTATCCTATCATGCATGCTCAATACCTTCTAAGTACTGACACATACTCTGCGCTACATTTTTTCATGATGTAGGTTCAGGTACTCAGCATTTAGATCACGCGTAGATCGGTTCCTGATCCGCACTTAGCAGCATCAGTGGTGAGTCCTCATACTTCAAGGACAATAGACATGTTTTCGTATTTTAGTCTTTTATTTCAGTTTCAGTTTTGCTAAAGTTAATTGGGGGCATGTCCCAGCATCTCTAGTCAGTTAGAGGCTTTATTCGGACATAGTTTTAGATTCAGCATTAGCTTTGAGTGAATGTTTAGTATCATTAACTCTTATTCAGTATTTATATATTCATACTAGTATTGGGTATTTCCCCACTATTAGTTATCTCATGTTTTAAGCTTCGGCATAACATCTTTTGTTCAGTTGTTTAAGTATGCTTATGATATGCCAACTCAGGGTTAGCTTGGGGTCACTCGTGATCCTAGGTCCCATGTTTACGTCAAGGGGGTAGCCTCGCGGCGTGACACCAAACAAAATAGTTTGGACCAATTGAACTCTCCCTGCATAAGAGAGTTTTTTTGCAGTCCAAGATGAAATTTTGGCCATAATTTTATCAATGAGGGGTTTCAATTGCATTATAGTAACCTTCTTAGTTGATAATGGCATTTCGAGATACTTGAAAGGTAAATCACCTAGACCAATCCCTAAATTATTAATGATATTTTCTTGCGTAACTCGATGGACCCCACCAAAATACACAACACTTTTCCCCAAATTTGCTTGCAAACCAGAGGCTTTGGAAAAGTCCTGAAAACATCTATACAAAGCTTTAGTAGATGTTAGATCCCCCTTGCAAATATTAGAAGGTCATCAGCAAAACTCAAGTGAGTAATTCCCAGTTTTGCACATCGAGAATGAAATTGGAAACTAGAATCATTCTTTAGACCTGCTAGACTTCTACTAAGATACTCCATGGCAATAACAAAGAGAAAAGAAGATAGAAGATCTCCTTGCCTCAACCCTTTAGCTGCATTGAAGGGTTTGATAGTTTCACCATTAATCAATATGGTATAGTTGACTGTCCTGATGCATTCAAGGATCCAAAAAAATAAATTTGTTGGGGAAACCAATTTCTTCCATGACCTGTTGCAAGTATATCCACTTCATAGAGTCATATGCCTTTTGGAGGTCAATTTTAAGAATGCATCTTATTGATGTGTTTTCTAGTATAGCCTTGGACTAGCTCATGAGCTAATATGACATTATCACCAAGCTTTCTGCCAGGTATAAATCCAGCCTGGGCTTCATTTATGATATAGCTCATCACTTTCTGTAACCTATTTACCAAGATCTTATATATTAGCTTGTACAAGATAGTGTAACAAGAAATAGGTCTAAAATCCTTTACAGTCTTTAGTTTATCAATCTTGGGAATAAGAGTAATGGTGGCACAATTGACAACTTTGAACATCTTTCCAGTAACAAAGAAATCCTTAATAACAGCTACCACATCATGTTGAATAATAGGCCATGCTTTCTTTAAAAAAATTTGCATTATATCCATCAATACCTGGAGCTTTATCATCTCCAATGGAATGAAGACTCGTATTAACCTCTTGTGTTGTCATTGGTGCACATAATTTTTGTTGCTGAGTTAGGGTTGGTCCATTTTGCATTACTCTTTTGTTGATAGAAGGAAGTATCGATGTTGAGGAACCCATCAGGGATTTGTAAAATTCTATGATCTCAATTTTAATTTCCTCATGATCAGTAATTATATTTCCAGCTAAGACACTAAACTTTGAAATTTTCTTCTTGTGAGCTCTTTCTTTCACTATTGCGGAGAAATACGAATGAGTCTCCCAATCTAATCTAATGTGCTCTTGTCTTCTGTTGTACAATACTCTCTTCTATAAGTGACCATTTTTCCAGGTCTTACACCAATATTTTTTCAAGTTCTTGTAGTGAGGCAGGATGACATGCTCTGTTGGACATTTACCAGATTAGTTCTTGCTTGGATAATTCTATAACTAACACCTCTGAATTCCCTCATGTTCAATTGCTTAAATTGTGGTTGAAGACCCTTAATTTTATTCCAAACATTCTCCATCATCCCTTTTGTGCATGTCTGAGTCCAATGCTCCTGGACCATAGATAAGAAACTAGCATGTCCAGCCCAAACATTAAAGAATCTAAATGGAACTTTACCTTTTCAAACACTTGGGCGTAAAGAGATCCGCATTGGGGTCATGATCTGATATGTGAATGAGCCCATATCTTGTTTCCACATGTCCTCAGGACATCATCCATTCATAGTTGCCAAAGGCTCTGTCAATTCTACTTTGTACTCTATCTGCCCCCTGTTGTTTATTTGACCAGGTGTAGTATTCCCCATGCCAAGGTAATTCAAAGAGGGACAATTGGTGTAGGCATTCTGCAAACTCTTGGATCTCAGAGTATACTACAGGGTTTCCTAGTAGTCTATATATCTTCTGAATACAATACATATTGGAATTAGTTAACTGATGAGGTAGTTAGCTAGTAGTTTTAGTTAGATGATTAAATTCTGTTAGGATCTATAACTAACAAAATGATGAGCTGGAGATAATTGTATAGGAACTCTAGTATAAACACTAAGCTTGTATTGATTCACAATTTCTTACACTGAATGAAACAATTTAATTTCCTTTCTCTTCTCTGAGTTACTTGAGAGATTTCTGCCATTGATGTGGCTCAGATTATGAATTTAACATGGTATCAAAGCGATTCGTAACTGGGATCGTATTTCATTTTTGATCAACTTGATCGTGTTCTTCAACAATGCCGGAGTCGCGATCAGAAATAGTCGTCGCTGATCAGCAAACTCAATCAGTCGCTGAGAAAATCACAAATACACATCTGTTGTATGTTCATCCCTCCGATACCCCTGGATCGGTGCTTATTCCAACGAAATTGACGGGATCGGAAAACTATGGTTTATGGCGACGCTCCATGACAATTGCGTTGCAAGCTAAACGAAAATTAGGTTTTGTTACAGGCACCTGTCAGAAGGATCAATTCAGTGATGAATTGCATGAAGATTGGGAAACCTGCAATGCAATCGTATTATCATGGATCATGAACACCGTCTCTCCTTCTCTCCTCAGTGGAATTGTGTATTCATCTAATTCTCATCTCGTCTGGAAAGACCTCAAAGAGCGATTTGATAAAGTGAACAGAGTTTGGATTTTTCAATTGCACAGGGAAATTGCTACACTATCGCAGGGAACTGACTCTATTGCTGTATATTTCACCAAATTGAGGGAGCTCTGGGCTGAGTACGATGCTTTAGTTCCTACACCTGGATGTGATTGTGTAAAATCGAGGGAATACATAGAGCATTTGCAGAGGCAAAGGTTACTCTAATTTCTTAGCGGTTTGAATGAATCGTATGAACAGGTACGTCGTCAATTGTTGTTGAAAACCATAGAGCCTTCCTTAAACCAAGCTTATGCCATGCTTAGTGAAGATGAGAGTCAGAGATCTAGTCCATTCCCAGCTTTACCAGGTAAGGGAGAACCACTGGCTATGCAGTTCAGTAGAAATCCTGCCTATAAAGGAAAAAAACCATTTATCAGATGTGATTATTGTGGTAAAGGTTGCCATGTTCAAGGCAATTGTTATTGGTTGATAGGGCGTCCTGGTCAGTCCTCCACTGATGAAGTTAGGAAGAAGCAATATCCTCCAAATGCTGAAAAAAAACCTTACCCCCAACAATTTGATAAAAAGCCATTTAATCCGCGTTTTGATAAGCAACGTAATTTCTCAGCTAATAATGTTACGAATGATTATCGAAGATCTGAGGTTGATGAATATACAGGGTCTAGTAAAGGTGCATCTGTAGATGACCAATACAAGTATCTCCAGCAATCGTATGGGAGGACTGGACCTAAGTTCTCTGATGAGCAGTACAGACAGATGCAAGAGCTCTTGAATGAGAGAAATGATCATTCTTCTGATCATCACATCAACTTAGCAGGTACTGTTACTTCTTTGCTAACTGAATTTGGATCTCCAACTTGGATCATAGATTCCGGAGCTACTCATCATATAGCATCTTCAATCCATATGTTACAAGATGTAGTTGAACTTTCCCGATCTAGTAATGAAAAGGTTCATATGCCAAATTGAGGGATTGCTGATATAACTCACATAGGTTCTGCAGATTTTTTTAGCATATTTGAGAGTGAATAATGTATTACATGTACCAGATTTCAAGTATAACTTGATTTCAGTCTCCAAATTAACCAAGAGCCTTTCCTGCTCTGTCACATTCTTTCCTGATTTTTGCATTTTTCAGGATCTTTACAATGGCAGGGTGAGGGGGATTGGTAAAGAAGTGGGAGGTCTTTACATTGTCAAGCAAATTTTCAAGGATACATGTTTCATTAATGGTGCACTAAGACCATCATTGTCAGCAGACCAGTCAAGAGTTACTGAGTTGTGGCATCAAAGACTAGGTCATCCATCTTTACATACTATGCACAAGCTTGGTTTAGTTCACAAGAATTCCTCAGATGTTGTTGCAACTGCAGATTGTCCTATTTGCCCTCTAGCCAAAAAGAGTAGACTAGTTTTTCCTCATAGTGTATCTAGATGTGCTAAACCATTGGAGTTGATACATCTTGATGTCTGGGGTCCTTATAGAACCCCTACTCATGATAGGAAGCATTTTTTTCTTACTATTGTTGATGACCACACTAGATACACTTGGGTCTATCTGTTGCAAATGAAAAGTGAGGTAATCACTGTATTGAAGTCTTTTTTGTGCCTAATAAAAACTCAGTTTAATGCTGTTTTGAAGACTATTAGATCAGACAATGGCACTAAATTTTTTAACAAACAGTGTTCTGCCCTTTTTTATGCTTATGGTATTGTTCATCAAAGTAGTTGTGTTTACACTCCTCAACAAAATGGCATTGTTGAGAGGAAACATAGACATATTTTGAATGTGGCCAGGGCACTCAAATTTCAGGCCAACATTCCTGCTAGATATTGGGGTGAATGCAGTCATGGTGCTGTATATCTCTTAAACAGGCTTCCCTCTGATGTACTGCAAGGTCACTCTCCTTATGAATTACTTTATCATAAAGTCCCTTCCATCACTCATTTGAGAGTTTTTGGTTGTCTTGGTTATGCCACCAACTTGGTGAAGTCTGATAAATTTGGTGCCACGGCCAAACCTGCCATCTTGTTGGGATATTCTTCTACTCAAAAGGGCTATAAGCTACTTGATTGTGCGACTATGCAGTTTTTTGTGAGTAGAGATGTCATTTTTTAAGGAACATTTGTTTCCTTTTACCTTTTCTTCTGGCAGTCGCTTGGTATGTTCACCATCTCATGATAGGGAGGATAATATTTCACCATTGACAGATCATGAGATAATAGATCATAATCATGAAAGTATTGTGCAAAATAGTGCTGCTGCTGAAGGTTGTGTGGAGTATGCAGATACACATGAAGCTGAAAATCGTGATAGTAATGTAAGAAATGGTACTGGTGTTGAAGATTGTGTAGAACATGCAGATGCACTTGGAGATCAGAATGTGAGAAATGAAAGAGCTGAATATGAGGATGTTGAACCTCATCATGAAGACACATAAACAGCTCCAAGAAGATCTGGAAGAATCCCTAAACCACCATTGTGGCATGAGGACTATGTAACTTCAAAAGGAAAGTGTACATCATTATATCCTATATCTAACTATGTGTCCTATCACAAGTTATCTACAAAATGCAGAAGAATATTGGCCAGTTTTTCAAAAACAGTTGAACCACATAGCTTTCAAGAAGCATCTAAGGATAACAAGTGGGTGGAGGCAATGAAATAAGAAGTCAAAGCATTAGAAGACAACAAGACATGGAATGTAGTTGACCTTCCAAAAGGTAAACATGTCATTGGGTCTAAATGGGTATACAAGATAAAATACCAAGCAAATGGTAAGATTGAGAGATACAAAGCCAGACTAGTGGCAAAAGGATATAGTCAAAAGGAGGGACTTGACTATCATGAGACCTTCTCCCCTGTAACAAAAATGGTTACAGTTAGGTCCATTATAGCACTGGCAGCATCTAGGGGGTGGAATATATGTCAAATGGATGTGTATAATGCCTTCTTGCAAGGAGATTTAGATGAAGAAGTCTACATGGCACTCCCATAGGGCTTTGAGAGACAGGGGAAAAAAAAGGCATGCAAGCTGAACAAGTCTCTATATGGACTTAAACAAGCTTCAAGGCAGTGGAACATCAAGTTGACAGAAGCTCTAATAGATGCAGGATATTGCCAAAGTAAATATGATTACTCTATGTGCACTAAAAGGATGGGCAGTGACATAGTAATTATATTGGTTTATGTAGATGACATGATGATCACAGGTAGCAGTGAAGCTGTCATACATGCAACTAAGGAGGTTCTACACAGAAGGTTCAAAGTCAAAGACCTGGGAGAACTGGAATTTTTTCTTGGCATAGAGATTTTGAGGTCCAAGCAAGGGATCATGATAAACCAAAGGAAATATGCTCTTGAAGTTATATCAAAGTTGGGATTAGGAGGTTCAAAACCAGTAAATACCCCCATAAATGTGAACTAGAAATTCACTTCAGTAGAGCATGATGAATGCACTGGAAGTAAGGGTGATGAATTGTTGACAAATGTAACAGAATATCAAAGATTAATTGGAAAGCTATTGTATTTGACTATAACCAGGCCAGATATAAGCTTTGATGTACAAACTCTTAGCCAATATATGCAAACACCAAAAAGGTCACATTGGGATGCAGCCTTAAGAGTGGTCAAGTACATAAAACAGGAACCAGGTTTAGGGATCTTGTTAAGCAGTAATGCAGATGATTCATTGAGTTGCTTTTGTGATGCAGACTGGGCTGCATGTCCAAATACCAGAAGGTCAGTCACAGGCTTCTTTATTAAATTTGGACAGTCTTTGATATCCTGGAAATCAAAGAAGCAGCATACTGTTTCCAGAAGTTCTGCAGAAGCAGAATATAGAAGCTTAGCTACTGCAACTTCTGAAGTGGTTTGGTTATTGGGATTGTTTGATGAATTGGGAGTTCGAGTAAAGAAACCAGTCAGTGTGTATTGTGATAGTAAGGCTACTTTGCAGATTGCAGCTAACCTCATCTTTCATGAACGGACCAAACATATAGAGATAGATTATCATTTTGTGAGGGACAAGATTAAAGAATGGAAGATACAAACTCATCATATTGGAACTAAAGATCAAGAGGCAGATGTGCTAACAAAGGGACTTGGCAGAAGTCAACATGCATACCTGATACACAAGCTTGGAATGCTTAATTTGTTACAGCATTCAGCGTGAGGGGGAGTATTGGAATTAGTTAACTGATGAGGTAGTTAGCTAGTAGTTTTAGTTAGATGATTAAATTCTGTTAGGATCTGTAACTAACAAAATGATGAGCTGGAGATAATTGTATAGGAACTCTAGTATAAACACTAAGCTTGTATTGATTCACAATTTCTTACACTGAATGAAACAATTTAATTTCCTTTCTCTTCTCTGAGTTACTTGAGAGATTTCTGCCATTGATGTGGCTCAGATTATGAATTTAACAATACAACATTGAAGTTCCACGCAAGAAGTCAAGGTAGTGTGGTGCTTTTCCCAATGTCGATTAAATTGTCCCATAAGGATCTTGGACAACTTCAAAAATCTTGCTAATATATTTTATGTGGCAATGGATGAGTTGATCACCTCTGTTAATAAAGTGATCTTTTAATCAGAAATATGGTAATGTTTCTGTAAAGTTCATACTAAAATGAATCTGAAAATCATTTTTACCTCTTAACTTCTTTTTATTCATAATATATTTATATGATTACTATTTGATGAATTCATCACAATTAATATTTGTCCTTTCAATTTCCATTCCTCCATATTCTACAGATTAATTATCATTTTTAATTTTGTCATTAATCTCTTTTCATTTATGTGAATTGACTTTCAATTGTCCATTATTAAATTCAATAATCGACATATAATTAGAGTATTTTTTTTAAATTAGGGAAAATGTCAAAAAAAAAGAAAAAAAAAGATAAAGGTCAAACACGTATGCAGACCCTTAAACTTGTCCTTAAATTTCATTTTGGCACTCCAACTCAATTTTGTTTCATTTTAACCCTTCAACTCCAATTTTTATGTTCCATTGACACTTCTTTCCAAAGAATTAACAAAGTGGGATGTGTGTACTTCACATGCCATAATATGACACAAAAACCAATTAAAAACACATACACAACTCCTCTAACTTGCCCCTATTTTTCATTTTGTCATGGTAACTTAGCTTTGTTCCAATTTAATTCGTCAACTCTATTTTATAAAGTATCATTTAAACACAAAATACTAAATTTATGATTTCTTTATTTTTATTTATGTTCTTCATTTCCACTTTTTCATTTTAAAAATCAACAGCAAATCTTTTTAAAATAATAATAATAATAATAATGGATGAACATCATTTTTTCAAAAAAATATTTTTTTAGAGTTTCTGTACATTAATGTGTGAAAAAATAATCGACGAAAGTGTGTTGATTTTCTTTTTTAAACAATTAATTTAATTAAATAACACCACATATTTTTTTTCATATCTAGTCTATTTGAACTAACTCAAATATCAAATTTAATTTCTATTTTTTCACTCAACTAAATACGAGTAAAAAAATAATTCATGTTCATTGCTAATTAATAACACTACAAAAAAATGTTGATCTCGATAAACTTCGTTGGGTTGTCATTGATTTTCTTAAGAAAGAAAATCGACGCACTTTCGTCGGTTATTTTTCACGCAATATAGGGAAACTGTTAAAAAGAAATTGTTACTTTTTTTATAAAAAAAAATAATCAATGATCATCCGTCAATTTTAATTTTTTACAATAACTAACGGATGAACGCCGATTTTAAAATGTAAAATTGCAGTTGAATAACATATATAGAAATAAAGAAATCATAAAATTAGTATTTTGTGTTAAATGGTACATAAAAGAAATAGAGTTGAAGGGTAATCTTTTATTATTTTAAAAAAATATTTATTTATTTTTGTCTTTCACTCTCACACTCTGCCACATCACTTAGAAGTAGGGGTGTGCATTCGGTTTTTTGGTTTGGTTTTACACTATTCGGTTTGGATTTTCGATTTTTGGATTTGTAAAAGTGTAACCCAATCCGATCCAAAATAAATTTGGTTTGGTTTGGTTTTCCTCTATTCGGTTCGGCTTTTTTCGATTTGGTTATTCGGTTCTGTCAATAATTAATAACATATATAACCAAAGTAATAATATTTAATCCCTTAAATATACTTTCTAATATAAATCATAAATAAAACTTAAAACACAATACTTGTAAGTATATCTATTATAGATGTAATTCAAACATAAAATATAAACGTAATCATCATGGCAATAACCAAAACGGGACAAAAGTGGTTAACTCCAACTTAATTCTAAGCCTAAACATTATATATATATATATAAATTCGGTTTTTTTCGGTTTTCGATCTTTATTTTTTAAAATTCGAAACCAAACAAAATAATTTATTAATCCAAAACCAATCCGAAAAATCAAAAAACCAATCCAAATGAAAATTCGATTTGATTTGGTTTGGTTATTCGGTTTAATCCGAATAGTGCACACCCCTATTTAGAAGTGCCAAAATGGAACATAAAAATTGGAGTTTAAAGGTACTGCACTGCCACATCACCAATTCTATATCTAGTTTTTATTTATTTATATATATATATATTAATTAATTTTTTCTTATTTTGATTAAAAATATATTATACCTAAATTTGAAATATTTTAATTAATTTATCTGTTATTATACTAAAAACATATTTAGGGAGTTTTTATTAATAAGAAAAATAAAATGCTAATTTGTGTAAGAATAAAATATATGTTATTATATATTACTCATAAATAAGGGCTATGAATTGTAATAAATACATTATGAGTCGTCTTCCCCATTTCAAAAATTAAGGAGCCATTGAAGCCCTTCCCCAACTGCTGCAACTCCGCCTCTCTGCTACCTGAAATCCGCCTACTATTTCCACTGCCAAGTGCCAAATCGGTACTTCCTTTCATTCATTCATTCTAATTTGGAGAAGAAATTTTAATCTAGTATCTTCCATATATATATATTTTTGGTTTTCTATTCTGTGTTCATATTGGAGTCCGACTAAATCCGGATTCGATATTGATATTCTACTAATAGCCTCATACCGAAATGCTGAGGATTTTAGTAAAACAAGGCTCCACTATTTCCATATTGAATTACCATCAGAAGCGTACTCTTGTCAATGTAAAGCTTAAATGGGTTAAAGATAGTGTCTTGGATTCTGTAGTAGCTGGAAGTACACAACTAAAGGCTGGAACTACACTAGTTTCCATCATTGCCTCACAATCCACTTCTGGTATTCCTATTTACCATCTCCAAAGAAAGCATAGGCAGCTTGGACTCCCTCATGACTTGAAAGTTTCCACTTTCCTTAGGCGATACCCGAATATTTTTCAGGAGTTTTTTTGTAGTGATAGTGCGGGTACTCCTGTTCCGTGGTTCAAATTAACTCCTGAGACTTTAGAGTTTCATCATGAGCAAGTTGACGTTTTCCGCCAGTGCAGTACAGATATTGTTAATAGGTTGAGAAAGGTTTTGATGATGACCAATAAGAGGATGCTTCCTCTTCAGACAATAGATCAGCTAAAATGGGATTTAGGCTTGCCACATGATTGTGCTAGTTCATTGATTATTAAATATCCTAAGCTTTTTAGTTTGGTGGACCTTCCTGATGGCCGTGTCGGTCTGAAGCTTTTAGCATGGGATCACAAATTAGCTGTTTCCCATTTGGAGGCGAATTCTGCAAAGGAAAATGGGACCTTGATGTTTCCTATTGGATTTACCAGGGGTTTTGGGTTAAAGAGAAAATGTATGAAATGGTTGGAGGAATGGCAAAAGCTGCCTTATACTTCTCCTTATGTAGATGCTTCTCATTTGGACCCAAGGACAGATGTGTCAGAGAAGAGGATAGTTGGAGTCTTTCATGAGCTTTTGAACCTCACCTTACAAAAGAAAACAGAGAGGAACAATGTTAGCAATCTTCGTAAGCCATTGGAATTGCCTCAGAAGTTCACAAAGGTCTTTGAGCGGCATCCGGGGATTTTTTATCTTTCTATGAAGGGTGACATGCAGACAATCGTCCTTAGAGAGGCTTATGAGCGCAATCAACTGATTGAGAAGCATCCCCTTGTTCAGATAAGGGAGAAATTCGCAAACATGATGAAACAAGGTTTTCTAGATCGTAGTAGAGGGTTATATAAAGACACTAACCAAGGTCCAGAGGAAGAAAATTCATTGACAAGTAGTTTTGTTGGTGAGACCTGTGGAACTAGATATTACTCTGATATAGGCTAAGATTCTGGTATGTGTTTAGAACATGAAGCAAAGTAGATAAAGGTCTTTCAAGAATGTTGAAGTCATAATCTGAGAGGTGATTGGATGACCTATTTGAGCTTCTTAAAAACACGTGGAAGTAGATTGGATATGCTCTTAGTATACCAATAATCAGATAGAGGTCCTTAAAGAAGTACTATTGAAGCTAGAAGCTGAGAGGTGATTGGCTGTAACTTTTCTGATTCTCTTTTCTCTTCTAAATTTGTGGAGAGGTTCTTCATAAAGTTGAGGAAGTTCTCCCCAATCTTTGGTTATTATCTGGTCCTTATCTTAGTTATTCCGACCAAATCAAAGAAGACAGCCATTTTATATCAAAAGAGGGGGAATTATCTTATGCAATTGAAAAATGAGCTAAGAGTGTGAATTACTCCCTTCATGGCATCATTTCAGAGAACCACCTGTGGAGTGCCCTTTAGTATGTCTCAATGAGTATTATTGATGGACTTCTGTTCTGTAAGAAGTATTCAGCTGGAACTCTTGCAGCAACAGACTCTGTGGTGTCACCTAAATGTGATGGTAAGGATTGTTTACCTTTAGCGAGGAAGTTCATTTATCTAATGTTAGTTTCTAAAGGCTGGATGGAGGCTTTGAGATTCTGTCAGATAGTATGCTCATGCTGTTCTTTGAGAACCCTATGAGACAGTGTATGTGATAGTTTATGTCAGTGTTGTCACCAAGTTATCTCCATGATACATCATTTATTCCTTTCTCTATAGTCAACAAGTTATCTCTGTGACACATCATTCATTTTTTTCATTAATTTAGATTTTCAGGTCCCATGAATGAATCTGAGCAAATGTGAAAACAAAATACCTTTTAAGATGTCTCTGAAGTGGACACAAAATATTTAGAATGCTTTAGACTCAAAATTATTGTTGGCACTAAATCAGGTTATGAGGTTTTCTATTTTGTTAGAAAAAACATAGATTACCAGAAGCTGCACTAAAGCTATTATATATATATCTATAAATTACAAATTTTCTTAATTCAGAAGCTGAACTACAGCTCGCACATCAACTTGAATATTATTTTCTGCTGAACAACTTGGTTTTGGCATACTTCTCTCAGAGAAAGAAATATCACTTCACCAAGGTCACTTTCACATTCATCTTGAACCAAATATTTTGAACTTCTAGCATTATATATACAAGAAGTTTCCTGAAAGAAGGAATATTTGGCAACGAGTTTGAGTGCTTGCAGATATCTAGGATGGAATATTCTTGTAAAATGTTGTTTCAAAATCAAATGGAAGCAAGTGTATCCATATGAATTGCTTGACTATATCCTATAATTACCAGAATTATCTTTATACATTTTCTGAACAGTTTTTTCGTAGTCATATACTTTTAGCTTTGCGCCACATTCTTTATGTAAGATATTGAGGATTCGTTTGTCTTATGAATATTATGCCTATATAGGACACTGACATTGAAATTAGTAGCTGTCAGTTTGTGTCAATAACCCTAAAGAAATAGAAAACAAGTGACATTTTACCTGTACAAGATAAATAAGTTCAAATATATATATATATATATTCATTGAGACATGATCTATAAATAGCATTTGGATCGACTGTAGAACAAGTGCTTTTAGGAAGAAAATGTTAGGCTCAAGTCTTTCTTATGCATCTATATATGAGCTTTATTATCGATGCTCATTTTCATTTTGATCAAGTTCTTGCTAGATTAGATATGTTGATAACTATTTTCTCCTTTAGTTTAGTTTCTTCATACCTTATATGGTTTTCAGGTTAGCTACTCTTCCAGTTTTAGGCAAAAAATAATTTCTTTATCGTATTATATGATGCTTTTTGACTGATGTTTTTAAGCTGTCTTAATCTGATCTGAATTGCTCTTCTTCAGCTAAATCTTGCCATTTCCCCCTTATTGTCGGATTCTTGATCCATTTTTGAATTTTATGAATGGGCTGTATAGCAGTTGATGATGGGAATTAATGCTCTTTGGGTCTAGCTTTTAGTGATTTCAATCTGTTTGTTGTCCTTATTTTCTTTTTTTTTAACTTCTTGATGTATGGAGTTTCTGTACTTCCCAAAGCTAAGCAACCAATAACAATTGTTGTACTCCTTTCTTAGGCTTTTTTCTCCTCTTTCGTCGCGTATCCTTTGACCTTGCTTTGCTCCCAGGTAAACCATTGCCGGTGTTTTTTTCGGGCAGTATTGTTGCCTACCCCTTTCTCACTATTCTTTCCCTTATTCTTCATCTCTATTTTTGGGAGGTTTTGTTTTGCTTCTATCTGTATATAATTTCTGCTTCAGCAATCCAAGCTGAGCTTAACCAGAGACAACTTCAGTATCAACTATCTCAGTAAGGTAAAATTGTATACTTAACTCTTGTACTTAAAGGATCATAAACCTAAACCAATAAACCCTTCATGTGCTTACCTCTGTATGTTTTACTACAGAAAGTTTTATAGGAGTTGTTGCTCATTTTGTGTTTCATATAATAGGTTTGGATTTCTAAAATTGAAAGTATTTTTTTTATAATGCCGAGGACAGACCATACCTTATTAATGCTCTCGAAGTGAGCTTTCATAAAAAGGAGAATTTTTTTTACATTAGAACTAGGGATGATTTTTTGTTTGTTTCTGTTGAATAAACATTGGGACCTGGCTCCAAAGACTCAAAACAGGCTAAAGAATTTATCTGGGATGGGAAATTCAGGTAAGGTGTATCCCATATCTTGAAAGACCCAATACTTTTCTGTTGCTTCTTACAGCGAGAGACCTGAGTCGTACATATTCTTGAGCTTCTATACTTTTATTTGTGTTGCTTCTATTCTTTTCTGATCTGTTCTTTTTTCATAAAATGCCTTAAGTTGATCATTAAGTGTACTACATTTTTATCGCAGCATAGCCTCAGTTTCTCTATGCAATAGTATGTGCTTATCATTAATTGATGAAAGCGGGAATTTTTTTCTGATGTGAAGGTCTTTTTCGATTACGAAGGCCCTATTTTGCTTGATGATATGAAAGTAAGAGTGAAGACAGGGGAAAAGGTGATGAGCCCCTTTGTTTCAATGGCTTCTTCAAATCATACCAACCGGAGAAGCTTCAGTCCCTCTTGGCTTCTTTGCACCATTGCTGGTAATTAATTCTGATATCAAGTCAAATTTTTTTTACCTCTTCTGTTAATTGTGTACAGAAATTATTGAAGTATTCTTTTCATAGACAAATTTTGTTGACGCACACTTGGAAACATTGTAGATACTCATGGCCTATTTCACATTGTTATATTTTTTTACAAAAAGAGAAAACGAGGCCTCAACTTATGCACTGGGTTACATGGCGTCACAAAGGAGAAGGAAATCTTTGATATCTTTATGACAAGGAAGGCAGAATGTATATAGTTGTGTAAATCTTATAAAAGTTCAGAATGACACTTTAGAAAATATGGTGAACAGAAGTAGAGTGAAACTTCTGTTGACATATATGGTAGTATTTATACTTTTGGAACTTTTATGTATTTATAAAAAAAGATTAGTTTGATGATATTACTATAGCTTATCCCGTTTTCTTATTGCATACCAACAATATTTGTAGATGATACTCATCAATCTACACATTGGTGAGGCATTCTTCATGAGCTATGATCCAAGAGAAACATTTGGTTCTTTCATAAAATCTTCCAAGGCCAAGAAGACGGTCGGAGAGGGGTTATAGTAAAGGCTGCATAACAGCTATTCACAAAGAAGATTCCTTTGTGGTGGGATTGTTTCACCTTTAATTAGAGGTCTCGGGTTCAAGCTTTGGGTAAGGAGAAAACTATGTTGGGAGCGCAGCCCCTTGAATGGGTATTGTAGTGTGCAATTTGAATTTAGTCGGGACTTCAATACAAGCTCCAGACACCAAGAGGGAAACCAAAATAAAAATAAAAAGATTCCATTGTGAAGAAAGTTCCCGGATGATTTGTTGATTCATCAAAAACAAAAAAGTCATCAATTTCCCCAATTATTAAGGTTTTTGCAAAAATTTGATTTAAGCTTTCGTTTGGTCATAGATTTTGAAGTTGAAACATTGAAAATTCAAAAGTTATAATTTTTGGAATTTGAAGTTGTGTTTGAACTTGTATTTTACTTGGGAAAGAATTGAAGTTTGTGACTTGAAGTCCCAAAAACTGAAAACTAATTTGAGTCATTGGGAACTTGAAAATATTCGAAGATCATAATCTAATTAAATTTCATGGTCAAATAAAGATTTGAAGATAATTTTTTAAAATATACTCCCAAACGCTAGGTTAGTTGGTGGAATCTTAGCTTTTGAAAATGCTTTGGGCCGAAAATTGAGCACAATTTGCTCATTATCACATTATTGCATTTTAAGTTTTATTCGAGGTGAATTTTGCAAATTAGAATTGAAGTGTTCACTTACCTAAAAGTTTCTGCAAGGGGCCTTAAATTGATGTATGAACTTTAAGTGATTTGGCTGATTTCAAAGTCTTGAATAGATGAGCATTTCTCTAATACACTTACCTTTGATGGTTCGGGTTACTTTAAGGTGTGATGAATTAGGTTTGGCTTGTTATACTGTGGTTGTTCATATTTATCATGCATATCAACTCAGGGTGAGACCTGGAGTCCGGGCTATATTATATTTGTGATTATAATTGTATAGTATCTGTTTTGCTAAGCTTTGGTTACTAAGTCAAGTTGAGATCGAGAGTCTAGTGTATTTTAAATGTTGAATTATGGTTGTGTAGTGTTCAGAACAAATCTGATAAGGGGGGATTTGAGTTAATATGGTTTAGTAAGAGTCTTGTAGGTGGTCTACTAAAATGGGTCAAGGGTAAGGGTGTTGGCATGAGAACTTGAGGGAGAATAGTAGTTTGGTTTACAGGGTTAGTAGCGGTCTTGTATTCAGGAATTCTCTATGTGATAGAAGGGTTAGGTTATGATTAGATATGAGGGTGGAATGACATAGATGGTGGAGTTGACAGCGGAAGGAGGCGAGGTGACTTGAGATAAAGCGTATGAGTTCAAGGTAATACTACTTGTAGTAAGAGTGGTGAAATGGATGGATCAGGGCCTTAATTTTATTTTCAAGTTGCATGTTTCTTTGATTATTTGCATGATATTATGTGGTGGGTTCGGGTCGACCGATGATGCCTACCAGTAAGTGTTGTTTGTACTGATACTACTCTTGCTATGCCACTTGGCATGGTCTAGTTATAGGATTTAGTGATTTTTCATAGATGAAAACGATAATGATCTCCGACAGTTTTTAATATTTTTTCCTTATGGTGAGAGCTGTGTCTTATTCTTTCATAAATGATACTCTTTAAATGCTCTTGTACCTATTTAGACTAGTTCCTAGGGAGAAATTTATGTATTTTTCCAAGACAGTGTATTTCATTAAGATTAGTAATTGATTTTCATAACTAAATGAGTTAATATATTACAAAGTTGTTTATTTCTGCATTTTCAGTTTTAAATTAGATAATAAAGTTCTACTATCTAGATGTTAGAGTAAGTGCTTGCACGATTCGGTGAATTTGGATCGTAACAATAATCATGAGGAGAATGGATGGAAAGTTAGAAGGATGATCCAGAGTGACCAAGAAATTTAAGTTTAAGCAGAAGCCCATTAACTGCCTGGTTCAGTCTCTTCCAATAATGTGGTCTTACAATTCTTTTAGGTTCTTCATACATTTTGTTTTCCAAAACCCCTTTCTTGATTTTTATTTGTGTTTTGATGTTCTATTTCTAGTTTCTCTCTAGGAAAATAAATGCATTTTCTATTTGTTATAATTCTATAATCCCAGTAGCACTTTTAGATTACACTATTATTTTTGTCCTCATAACAATGAAATGAGAATTATGATTATGCACTATGTCTACAAATTTTGGCACACTCAGTGGGGTCAAATATATTCTTCATCTCTTCTTTCACAAATCAAATCTACAAATATGAAGTCACAAAATCGCAAAGGTGGGGGAATGAGTATTTCAAGCTTCGTCTTTGAGTTTTATCAAATTTACATTCCGACAAGCGTTGAAGTAGGGACATTTGTAGACATTGAAATTTTGTAGAACTCTACAAGACGTTTTTTATTTCACTTAGAATTCTTAGAGGCGGTCTACACCAAACTCTAGCTTATGTCTATATAAATTATATTATATTCCGCATCTCAAATATCCCATAAGCTTTTGGGTTTATGAAGATCAAGATCTCGAATATTTTATAAATCTGGAATATTCATACAAATCAAGATCTTTAATATCCCATAAACTCTAGGGATATTCATAAAAATCACATCAAGATGCGGTCTTCTTGACAATCAAATACTTAAGATCCACAAAATTCTTTCATGGAGATTAAATAAATCTCATGAGATTCAAATCATTCTAATTCAAAAAATACGCTACTAACAACCCCCTCGGATCACGGAGAAAATTGAGACATAAGAATCAATAGAACAAATATATTTGTATCCACTTTATTTTATCAATAAAATTATATTTCTTTATTTTATTTATTTGTTATTATAATTAATTTTATATTACTTAAAAATTTGTTGCAAACAACTCGAGACAAAGGACATTCGTCAAAGAAGACAAGTTCTTATGGTTAAACAGGTGTCACAAGTCACATTAATCAACTTGAAATGATTCAAATCTTTTTAACAGCTCTATATCAAATTTGTGCTTACTGTTTGTACCTGCTGTCACATTTTTTCTACTAATATTTGTCAAGCTTCTATTTTTTTTTATCTTCTAAAAGTTGGAAACCCAAAATATTTATTTACTTTAAAGTTATTCATTCACACTTTCGTTCCTTACACTTTATTTGGATGGTTATTATCTGTTATGTTATATTGTATTTTAAATTTAAATATAATGTTTATTTTGATTGTTACTTAAATTCATATCAAATTATCCGTTTATAATAATTTGAGATTATTTCTTGACGAATTAACTGATAATCAATAGAAAATTAATAAATTATATCCGTATCATTCGGCACGTATATAAAATTCTTGAGTTAGAGTTTAGTTTCATACTTTCATTTTTGACCATTTGTCTCAAGCTCTCGAATATCCTACAAGGTGCCAATACTGTTTGCTTTTGACTTTTGAGCAAGGATGCAATTTGACAAATCACGGGCATAAATCATTTGATTGTTACTTTATCTTTAACAAGTGATTTTTCAAGTAAAATCTTAACAATTATATATCTAAATGATTCCATAGCGATTAAACATGCATATAAATTGATAATTGATAAATCAAATTGATAAATTTCAAAATCAAATTAAACCAAATATATGAATTTGCCATACATAACATAAATATTCAAAAAAGCTCCAACTATCTAAATCTGTTTACTTTTCAATATTATATTAGTAATAATATGTATAATGATAAACACAAGGGTATAACAAGATGATATTTTTATGTAATATATATGAGTTTTAAATTTATATGAGATTATGTTTAAAATTTGAATTATCATATGATGCAAATTGCAAGGCCAAAAGAGACACTACTGAAAACACAAAGTACCATAATGCAAATTTTTAGAGTAGACAAACAATTTTTCTCCATCATCAGAGAAACATGAAACTGGCGGAAGATCTCACTCTCCAATCTCCATCACCAAAAACCTTCACTGAGCTTACATTTTCTTAGCAAAATCCAACAAACCCTTTCTTGAATTCCCCTAATGTTTCAACCCTTTTGATCTTTTCAACAAATTTCCAATTTTTGGTTTCCAAATGTCAGCCCCTAATAAACCTTCCCGTGTTTTCTCCTTCTTTAACATCACTGCCGGCATCGGCGGCGGTGGTGGCGGCGGAGGCAGTGTCAGTGGAAGAAGATCCAATGCGACGGATCTACCACAACCCCAGCTGAAGCTGGAACCGGATAGAGAAGTGTATAGACCGGGTGATCCGATAACCATTACTATTGAAATCAAGAACCCAACGACTTCTTCTTCTTTACTTATTGAAAAACTTAGTTTTGAAATGAAAGGGATCGAGAAATTGGATACTCAGTGGTTCTCCACTACTAAACCTTCTCCGGATTTTAAGCAACGCAGAGGTTCTTTCTGATTCTCAATGCATATTTAGCTGTGTCTTTCTGTATTTTATTTACTCAATCCCCTTTTTAGCGTCTATATAATCATTAAGAAAAGAGTTGAAAATGTTACTCTTGACATGTTATAGTTCTCCTTACCCTGTTTCCTTGGTCTGCCTTTGGGTACTTCCTAAAAGGACAGTGCAATATGGAATACGATAGTAGAAAGGGTCAAGAGAAGGCTTGTAGGTCAGTAGATGATGTACTTGTTAAAAGGGGGAAAGGAAATATTAATCACGAGTAGAGTAGTGTTCCCATCTACTTCTTGTCCTTATCACAGGCTTCGGCTAGCATGATAAGCAATATAGAAAGACTAAGAAATTTTCTATAGGATATAGTTGATGGAGCAAGGACACATCACCTAGTTAGTTGGAATGTTACGTCTCGAAAGAAGTGGAGAGAGGGGCTCGGGGTAAATGGTCTTCAGGTCTTTATTAAAGAATTGCTAGGGAAGTGGCTATGGAGATTTGGAATAGAGGTGCACTCACTATGGAGAAGTAAATATAACTTTTAGGGCTCGTTTGGTTGGGCACAAGTTATCCCAACATTGTTATCCCACCCTCAATGTGGGGTAAAAATAACACTACATTCCCGGGATACGTTATCCCATGATTTAATCCCAACCAAACATGGGACAAACTCATCCTAAAATTAATCCCAGGATTAGTTATCCCTTATCCCTCCTACCAAACAAGCCCTTAGGATAAGAGACAGGAGTAATGTTAGTTTTGGGGCGCAAAGGTAGCGGGACAATATATTGAGACTCGCATTTCCAAACATCTACTAAGCTTACAGCCATAAAGAGATGACAATCCAACAGATTCGGAAATCACAGGGGAAGTATCATTTGGGTTCTTGAAGGACCTAGAACAAATTTCACATAATGAGGATGTTGAGGACTGCATTGTTTGGACAAGAAAACTGGATGGGCACTTCTCTGTTAAGTCATGCTACAAGATACTCATTAGTGTGGGGGACGACTCTTATAAATTTTCCATGGAAACAACTATGGAAGTCCAAGGCGTCTTATAAAGTCCATTGCTTTATGTGGTTGGTAGCAAGTAATGCATGTCTCATGCATATCAACCTTCAGAGACGGAGTATGATTATATTCAATAGGTGTTTCTTTTGTAGCAGTGAGGTGGAAAGTGGCAGCCACTGATTGCTTCATTTCCCTGTGGCTAGTCAGATTTAGTCTTTTTTACTTAAATCTTTGCAGGGTGACCACTCTTGTGCCGTACAGTGTAAGATCTACTAGTCAACTGGAGCCCTAGGCGAATCAGTATAGAATTAAGGAAGATTTGAAGTACAATCCCTGCTTGTGTTTGATGGGGTATATGGAAGGAAAGAAATGCTAGATGTGATTGATTATCTACAGAAGTTCAAATACAACTATTTATGCCATTTGACTTTTTGGTATAATTTACAGGATGTAGAGGATGGATATAGTATGCTAGATTTCATAGTGTCTTTACAAAAACAGGAATATGTGGATCAGGAAGCCTTCCTTTTATTTTTGTGCAGAAGGGTTAATTCATTGGCACCATCTTTGTACTAAAGCTGATTTGTCTTACTTTATACATATTGCTTAAACTTTCAGAAAAAAATGAGTAAACGTCTAGTGACATTGGTAGTTAACGATATATAAGAGAACTCTTCATGGAGAAGTCCTTAATTAGATGGAATAATGGAAGTTTTCTAATTGCTGGAATCCCAAATTATGATGGCATAATCATTGAGAATATTTTAAACCAATTTCTTGACAATTCCCTTAACGCAATAATATCATTATTAGGAATTTCTGTACAGAGTTTTGGTGATTTTCTTGCCTTTCAACAATTGGCATGCATATTTAGTACTAAAATTACTAAACATGGACGCGAGATGCATCTATTAACAAGTCCAAATGGTTGTGCTCATGTTTCATCCATTATGGTGCAACTACTATCGAATATGTGAGATTTTTAAGATCTTCACCAGTTGAGAGGGCACAATCCAAATTTATAAAGGCCTAAAAGTAATATGCTACATTGGATAAATGGATTTTCGAAATTATCGGGATTTTCTTATGGCCAATAGGCAGAAACCATCGATCTTTTAAGAAAAAATGTCTACTTTAGCTCTGCATTTGTTGTTACTAAAGATGTATGTTCTTATATCTTGTTATGATTTTTGTGATTCTTTGAGATTTAATGTTTTTACTCTTCCAGGAGAGTATGTTTTTATGGATAACTTGACTCCTGCATTAATATCAAATCAGATTGTCTCCGCCGGTAACTCCAGAAAATGTAAGTTTGACCTTTAGCTTTACATTACCCTCATGTTTCTTGCTCATTCTAAATACATGACATTTATTTAGTTCCGTGTTGTTTCTTTTAATTGACAAACGTGCGAAGAGATTTTGCCTAAACATAAGCAACAAAGGGTGTCAACGCGGTACTATACTAGGTAATACAATAGAAATAAAATTAGGGACTTGGTTAAGTGGCAGTAATTCAAAAGAATGATATATATATTTTGTTTTGTTAGTTAGTGTTTGATAGCAGGATCGGGAAATTTAAAAATTCAGTAAAATTTGAAGCGTTTGGTCGAAGATGATGACAATTTCATTGAGCTTTGTAGTTTGATTTGAGTGATGAAACTGGTCATGGTAAGGACTTTACTTGGAATTATGTCAAAGCCCAACTACATTGTGGGGAAATCAAGGGAAATGTGTAGGAAGGGACTTAATTTAGCAAAACTATAAATTCTTGAAATGAACATAACAACCACAAGGCAAAATTCAATTAATCATTTGAATAAATCACATAGCTGAATCTAATTTTGTTTATAAGAAGAGGACTTTGAGAGCCCTAATCACAAACTCTTTAAGATTCCTAATTCTTGTCAATGAGAAAGTAATGGAATGGCAAGAATTAGCATAAATTAAGTCCTAAAGCAACTAGAATCTTGTAATAAAAAGAAATGTTGCCCGGATCCTTCTTTTGTTCGTATGTAGTATGTACTCATTTCAAGAGTCTAACATGGTGTTAGTACTTTCTAATAATTCTTCAAATGTTCTAAGAACTTGAAAAAAACTAGACGTATGTGTACCAGACTTTTACACACGCTATATTGGTTAGTACCCTTACACAAGTCCATTAAACATTGGTTAATACCTGATTAAATTCTACTTATCTAATAACTCAGTGTTCAACATCACGAATGTGTTCAATTAACCCGAACAAAGTGTTCAACATTACAAATGTTTTAACAGTGCTGCTTTAAAGGTATTCAATTTGTTTTGACATGGATAAAGAAAGGCTCTATTTTTATGTTGCAGTTATGGTGCGAACAATTCTACCAAGCACCATACCACCATCATACAGGGGTGCAACCATTCGTTACCTTTACTATGTTAGAAGTATTTTATCTGGACAATACTTGATAATGGAAAATGGTCACTTCAGCGAAGAATCTATACGAGATCTTGCGGAGCTGGTTAGTTCCTTGCTGTTCTGTTATCTTTCATTTATCTTTTATCATCTTTGTTCGATTTGATTCATATTTTGGCTGCTTTCAAGAGTTACCCTGCTTCTTTGGTGACATGCTCTTGTGATTGCATGTCTGATTTTTCGGTATCATTGTCAATATCCAGAGTGCTATTTGGTCATGTGCTTTATTTTAGCATTTCTGACATCTCCGATACCCATATTATTCTATTAAGCAGCAACTTGTCAATCTTGGATTTGTTAAGAATGCAACTATGCTACTGTTTTTGTTGGTGGTCATTGTGCATTGTGTTCAGTCTCTTTTACTTTTGGTAATTAAGAATGGAATTAAGAGAAGGTGCTCTTACCTTTATGTTTCTATTCATCTGTATGCAAATCAATGACTAGAAAATTCCTGTTCCATCACGAAAAAAGAAAAAGTAACTACTGCCCACCTGAAATACAAATAATACATATAATCATTTTATATGAAAATTGATTCCTTACAATGTATCCTTTGACTATTCTATGAAGAGAAAAACACTGCAGCTCCCACCTTTTCTCTCATTCTTCTTTTTCTGATGAAAAAGAGGGACACGATAAAGCTATAGCCTTCTCGCTAAAGATACCAAGGCTTGAGGTTTTAGAGTTAGTACAAATGCGCAAGTTTTTTTTCCTGCTTTTGGATTCTAATAGTTTTTCTATCTCAATCCACGCAGGAAACAAGAATTCCACTGCAATTATGGGTAACTCAGAAGAGTAATGGCCTTCAAAGTGAAGAAGGGCGCAGTAGTGGTACTATTTTGTTCTTTTAAACCTTTAAACTCATTCTCTGTTCTCTGGTTCGTGATTTAGCGGTTGAACTTTTCATGAAAAGTTTCAAGTCAGGTCATTGTGTTTTTTGGAAGATATCTTCAATAACGTAGGAATACTAGGGGTTGGGGGTGGCGGCAAAGATAGTGACAAGAAAACGAATTCGGAAAATTTGGTTCTTTTGAGGAGCCACACTGTACCCATATATATTCTTGCATATATATTTTATCACTTCTATTGTTCTTTTGCTTCGGTTATCTTGCTATTTTTTCTTTCAATATTTCTCTTTTCTTAGTACTTTCATCAGAGCTTCTTTCACCGTGTATTTCTCAAACCTGTTTTGAAATGTTTTTCTTGAGCCGAGGGTCTATCGGAAACAGTCTCTCAAGGTAGGGGTAAGCTCTCCGTACACTCTATTCTCCCCAGACCCCACTTGTGGGATCACACTGGGTATGTTGTTGTTCATTGTTGTATATATGGTTGCCACATTATATGGAAGTTGTAAAATACCTACAAGCTCCTTCAAGAAAAAAACATTGTTTTACTACTTGTATTATATGACTTCTCAGAAATCCTTTTATCTAGCGGAACTATATTTTCCTGTGTGCAGTCATATCTATTCCTACAGTGCTGACAAGTCAAATGATGTACAATTACAATTACTTTGCATTACCTAATATGATACGGTGAACTGATCTCTTTTAAATGGCTATATGTATCTGTTTTGTTGTTCTTTTCTTTCTTTGCTTCTCAGTTCTGACAATTCCATCCTAATTTTGTTTTTTCCGGAAATACTTGGCATGATCATATTGAGTTTTTCAATGTAACAGGGATTGTTCCTGCTTCAACTCTGCTTTTGGATGTTTACTGGAAAGAGATGGATGCAGATACTGACTGGGTAAACCATTTTGTTGCCAGTTTTACTTATTATTCAGTATGCTTCTTGTGGTAAAAGAAAGAATTATTGACTGTATTAAGATTCACTAGAATTTGAAAAAACAACATCATGAAAGATGGTTCAATTAATAAAAGATGATATTCTAGTGACTATTACAACGACAATAACTGCAACTCAATTCCAAACTGTTTCCGGGGAATAGTAGATCTGAATATATTTTTTTTGAACTTGGTAACTAATAGTAGATCTGAATATTTTCATCCTTTTTTATTATTATTTCTCCTTTCTAATATGAAAACTAAACTTGAAAAGCCTAATACCTTCCCCACACTATTTCTGGCAACAACCTAAGGTAAATGCTTACTTCTGGTGTAACTTTCCAATTCCAAATGTTGAAAGACCAAAATACGCTTCTATTTTCCTAAGGCAGAGGCCTGTGAGTGAAGAAGAGGATTTCACAGTTCTTCTCCTTTTCTTTTTATCTTTAAAAATAAAATTGAATTTCTATGAAAATTGATTATGAATTCAGAGCCAAGGACTGTGTCAGTCTAGAAGAAATAAATTACTATATGGAGCTCTGCTGTATTGTTATTTGATTGTGAGCTTTTATCAAATTTTCTTGCACTGTCTAAACGTCAACCAAATTTTCTGGAATAGAACCCCACGATGCCATGGGCTCTCCTAGAAATGATTGATCCGACTAAAACGTTTTTCACCATGAGAATTCAATATAGGAGGATAACTAAGACCTACTTTTTTCAGCATAAATGCCCCAACGTAATTCAACAAACCTAGCATTAACACTCTAGAAGTAGAATCACTTAGCTTTCGTTAGCCATCCCCATTTAGGAATGGAGCAACGTCTGACATTGCAAGAAACGTAAGAAGAAAAATGAAAGATTGTATCAATCATGTTTGTGGCTTCCAATTTCTTGGAGACTTCGGGATCTCAGGCAGAAGAGAAAGGAGAATCTATCTTCAATTTGTACTTGCCAAGAGAAAACAATGTTAAGATTCTAGTCTAGCAGAACCCTCTTTAATTTCTTCCTCTCTTTGTCTATTCCCTCTCTTTATTTTCTTCTGCCACTTCTTGTTATGTCACGACCCAAAAATAGATGTGATGACACTCTTCTTATCCCACCAATACAAGTTAGCCTAAACCCAAATATAATGATAATTGCAGAAGTAAAATAAGACTGAAAGTTTAACAAGTAATAATGCGGATTACAAAGTTAACTTAATTAAAACCCTCAAAACTTGGTTGTCCGTGTACAAGCCTCTAATGTATTACGATTTGAAAGAAAAACACAAGTCGCAAATGACATTGTCTCCAAAGTAGAACAGGACCATAAATAAGAGTAAGAGGTCCGCTGGGATGGCATACAACTACCTGACAAATCTCCATAAGAAGCCTCAGACAGGAAGAGAAGAGGGAGATCACAAAGATCCGGGCTTGAAACCTATACAAGTGTAGCAACAAAGGGTGAGTACCAAACAACACGGTACTCAACAAGCAAACTCCTAAACACAAAGTCAAGTAATATAGAATATGGGTACTCCTAACACTCCAACCAAACCTCCACAACTACAACCTGCATAAATCCAGCCTAACCTAACAGTTCACAATTTACATAGCACATAGTTCAATAACAACACTAACAAAATTACGGATCCTCAACAACAAGTACAATATTCATCAATCACAAGTTCCACAAAAAGACACTCACAAGTTCACAAACGATAAAGATATGCAATTCCAAGTATATTGATGCATATCTGACCTAGTGATACACACCCGTTCTCTCTAAGTCTGGGACCCATGGAGACTTATTAGTCCATGCATCCGTCGCGACATGCGACACGACCCCTCGATAATAGAATTCGTCGCGGCGTGTGACACGTCCCTCGGATCATAATATCCGTCGCAGCGTGCGACACGTCCCCCGAAATGGTACATCCTCTTTAATTCCTTATTCTTCCTCAATTCACACAACACTCGTTACAACCGTGTCTCAGAACCAATGCAAATAGCCATGTTCACACAAATAATGAGTAGATGACCATTTTCATATCAATGCACAATTCACAACAACACAATCGTGATACAACATCAACAATGAATCGATAAACCTTTCAAATCATTCTCAACACCTTCAATAATTAATCAAGTTGCATCTTATTACACCTTTTTCATCATTAGGATCATCCAATATGAACAAGTCAACCCATCACCAATTTCCATTACTCCCCAACACATACAACAAGGAAATACACGATTCTATACACTTAAAAAGGGCCAAGAAGCCCACTTGCCTCAAATAATCAAACAATCACTCCAGGACTTGAGCTTTCCCCTTTCGTTGGGCTTCCAAATCAATGCAATCTGTTCAAATGTACAATATTCGTAAGCAATCAACTCCGTAGACACTCATATTACTATACGTCTAGCCTATACCCAAAAATTCACTCAAATCTATAATCAAGTTCCTAAGTTCCAAACCTAGGGTTAAGTCTTAATTCCTCCAAATAACATAACTCTAATGGTACCTAATATTTAATTACCTATACCAATTTTATCAAGACTTGAATCAAAAAGTAATTAGTACAAGAAAATCTGGAATAAAGATATCGAAGCCAAGTTTCAAACTAGTGCGCCAATTCACTGGAAACTACAATCTACAGAATCCTCAATTTACACCCTATGATTAGCCCATAATCATTGTCCCATAAATACCATTAATTTCCCATTGAGAATACCCACTGACACGCTTCAACCTATGACTGAAAACAACAATAACTTTCTCAAAAATTAAATTGTTATGATTTCATTATTAATCAATATCCAATCATTACTAATCATTGACTTGTTATTTGTATAGTGGTCATCATTAATTGATAAGAAGAGAAAAAGAAAATAATTGGAAAGGTTATGGAAGGGTTTGTAGTACCTGCGCTGTTGTCTTCAATGCGGCGTACCCATTTCTCTTTCTCAAATTATGATCTAAAAATATCAACTCCCACCAACTTATTTCAACACATGGGCGCGTATTAAATAACTTATAGACCAACTAATTTAATTATTTTAAAAAGACTACCCGTCGACTAAATATCCGTAGTTAACAAATAGTTGAAAATTCACAAACCAACTTCATTGATTGATCAGAAATGACTCGGGGAAACTATCGGGAGGGGTAAAACGTTACTTTTACAAAAAATTCCAAAAATGGCCTTCCGGGTCATTACATGTTATCTGTTTCTTGTTCCCTGGCGGGATCTGGTTATGCCAATGCTGTAACTTTAGTTAATAGTTTATTGTAGAATAATCAAAAGCTGACAGAACAGAGAGCGTACCTGGAGAGAACATGTTGAGTTGTTGATGTGATTTTGTGTGCTTGCAGGCTAAGATAAATGAAACTTTTGATGGTGTGGAGGAAGGATATGAAAGTTCAAGGGATGAAGTTTCATCAGTTTCCTCCTATAATGCCATGAAAGATAATATACACCGGACATTCGGAAGCTCATTATCCTTGCGGTCTTCCTTGGCAAGGACTTCAAGCAAAGATCTTCCACATCTTGAAGGACGGTCAAGCATATCTTCACAACTGGCACTTCCACAGATAGCTGTGGCTGATGTCTTGTATGATTCTAATGGGGGTAAGACGAACAAAAATATGTCTACACACATATGACACGGCGTTATCACTGAAATAATTTAAGAGAATAAGACTAAGCTCAGAAAACGTGTATCTGTTTTCATGGTTCAATGGATTAATGTCTTTGACCAAACAGGTTTTCTTTGTCTCTATGCTCTTTTATTTTCCAATGGAAATGTTGCAACGCCTCTTAATCAGGCTGGCTTTTATTTTATTTTAACCTAACAAGAGCTGAGGGTTTTACTTTATTCTTTCAGCAGATGCTTTGTCCCCAAGTCAACAGCTGAAAAGTACCAAGGCCTTCTCCAAATATGATGATTCGATGGTACCTTCTGTCTCAGGCATGGGTGAATCTGGAGCATGTAAGCTTGCACCTATATATATCTTATTAGTAATTGTTCCTTCCATATACTCCTGCTGATGTTTGTTAACGAAAGATCTTTCATGATAATCGGTCACCAACATTTTCTGCAGCAGAAGGGTTTATTCGAGGGAGATCTTACAACATTAGACTGGATGACCAAGTGCTTCTAAGATTTTCTCCAAAAAATTCTGAGTCAACATATTACTTCAGTGATATGGTAATTGTATTATTCAGTGTATTGGTCTTTCCATTAGTGCTATTACCAATGCCTATTTGCACCTGACTGGTTGGAAACTTATAACTTCAATTTATTCTTTGGCAACAGATAGGTGGAACCCTGACTTTTTTTCATGAAGAGGGTTCTAGAAGATGCCTTGAGGTAGTCCTATACATCAAAATTCATGCTTGTAATAAGCCTTAAACGTGTGGTTTATTTATTAGTTTATGCTTTCTGGAGTTTACTGATCCTTTTGTTGCCTTCTAGCTTTCAATTACACTGGAGATGACAGAAACTATCAGCCGACGCTATGTACATCCTTCACGGAGACATGCTCCTTCAATTACTAAGGTATTCTTTACCTGTTGATGATTCTTTACAACTCTTTGCATTTGACAAAAGTGTTTTGGCGGATTTATTTAGAAGAGATAAACACTTGAGCCCCTTCATTTGGTGATTAGTCACCAAGGCATTTTGATTTATTCAGGTTCATAGTGATCATCATGAGGTGGTTGCTGATTTAGTTCAGACAAGCTTCCTTTTTTCCATTCCGATGGATGGTCCTATGTCTTTTTCCACTCACTATGTCTCCGTACAATGGGCTCTTCGATTTGAATTCTTTACCACTCCCAAGAATGCTGACTGGTCAAGGTATGTACTTGCTCATGTAACAAGAATATTTTGTTGTTGCATAATTCATTGATCAAAGACTTTGGAGTTTCCATTAAGAGGGTGCAAAAAAGAGAGGGTAAAACACATTACAGGGAAAAGTATCACACAAAAGACGCTGGCAGACTAACTTAAAAGCTGAAAAAGATCACCAGATCAAAAGGATTTAGAAGTATATCAGCTCTTCAGCTACTTCAGTACTTCTTTATTCCCACCAAATACAAGGGATTTCAGAAATTTTGACAGTGATCTTGTGCACAATTTTTCTCTGATTCAACCTTTCAATTCCTCATGCCTGCGAATCCATGAATAATATGTAAGCTGTTGAATAAAATTGCAGTCCCATTAATTACGTATCTCCATTTTAGTCCAGGTTAATCATCAAGAGGCTAAAGGGTCACCTCTACATGGCTTATAATCCTTCGGAATAAACAGATGCCAAATGTGCTCAGAAACTCACATGGAGAAGAAGATTCTATCACTTGTTCGTTCGAACTTAAGTAGCTCTGCCGACAATCTTTTGCCTCTTCTTCTAATATAATTTGGGCAATGCATCATGAACCACTGTCCTAATAGAAAACTGATAATGATGATGCTCTCCATCTTCTCACAATAAACTAGGATACTCAGCATTGTTATGATGACTCTTACGCTAGAAACCTTTAACAGGAAATACTCTCTCGCTATCAATATCTATTTTTTGCTGTTGGTACCACTTCCATCAAAGTGGAAAATCAAAGACACCTTGAGATTTGTCATGATTGAACTTCCAATCTCTACTTTAATGTGGAACTCTCTTGACATAATTATTTCTAGTGAATCATGGAAGGTTGAAGGATGCCCTTGAATTGCTTCACTTAGATATATCGATTCAATTGTAAAGAAAATATGGCAAGGGAAGGAACTTTATGGTCTCTTATCAAATGCACCATAATTGTAATCTTGATGCTCTTTTCTCCCTTCAATTTGTTCTCCATGTCCTGATTCATCTATCTGATTCTGTTTGTAGATTTTCCTTTGTAATTTGGTATTTTCTTCCTCAAATTGACTAAATTCACGAATTTATCCCTCTTTGTTTCTGAAATACTTCATGCATGATGTATCAGATATGAACATCCTCTTTTGGTAGAGGGTAGAGAGAAATGTGAGTGGGTACTTCCAATAACTGTGCATGCACCTCCAGGAGGAGCTCCTGCAGCTCAGACAAGAAATGACAGGTCATTCTCTTTGGAACCCCTATGGGTCCATACATAAAGGTAAATGGAACTCTCATCTTCTAATCTAGCTATTTTAACTTGTGATTGGTTTGCACTTTGTGAGAAGATGTTCTAGGTTTCTCTTTAACATTCTTTGATGTATGCATCGCCTCATATTCACCTGGAAAGAAAAAACTCTACTTGTTTTACAACTTTAAGATATCAATCTAGTCATAGTTTTCTTGATAAAATAATATACTTGTTTCATGTAGCAATTAAGCTGATTGCTGTCTGCCATTTAAAGAAATATTGTACTAGTTGCCCTGAAACTTGAGAAAAGTAGCAGCTAGCTCCTCTATCTGGCTTGGCACAAGTAATGTTTTAAGTTCTGAATGGTGGTGTCATTTTGATTGGAATGTCAGTAAGAATTTTGAATATATGGTGGGGAATATTTTTCAGGTCATTGATCTTAGTTTTATTTTTTAAAGACCTATGTACATTTTATATCCTTTCCCTTTATTTTTGACAGGTGAGGTAAATTACATATTTTTTGTAAATCATGAAATCCAATCCTCAACGGAAGTTTTTACTCGCTATTTGACTCCTATTTTTAGCACCTTGTATCCTTCAAGTCAACTTGATTTTTTTAGAGGTCAAGGTCTTCGGTGGCAACATAATAACTATTCCAGTGGTGCGATAAATGCACCATCATCTTCTATTTATTGTGTTCACACTTTCTTTGTGTATTCTACACCTAACCTATATAGGCCAGTGCATTTGAATCAAGTGAGAAATACACACTTATATAAAATAAAAAAGTGAGAAATACACACTTATAAGTTCTCTCTATTTCTCTCCACTTATAACGGTTATAGGTCGCACAGTTGAACAAACACTTCATTAGAAGAAAGCATTTGTTTTGCTGATCTTGTTAGAGAAAGGAACGTTATGTTATAACTGGAGATGTCGGATTCACTTGATTAAGTTTAGCCATATTTTTGCTCATATCTTCTACAATCAATTAACGTTAAAACGCTTCTACCTTGGAGTCTTGTAGGTATACACATTGCGAAAAGTAAAAATGCTTGGCTCCATTACTGTTGAGATATCTCACCGGCAACCCCTGGAGCTTGCCCACCCGCGTGTCCTCCAGGTTCCGATTTCAGAAAGGATGAGTAGTAACTGTGTTCCAGTATTATTGTATTTTAGCCATCAGTCGATATTTCCCCTTCCAATCTTTGGCGTTGTGTCATGTTTTCTCTTATATTATTTTTTATATGATGAGAAATGTATTTTGCCTCTCTCTATTTTTTGTTTTTTTTCATAGAGAACATTTTGTTTCGGAGATCATTATGTTGAATTGTCATTATGTATATGATTAGAAACGTCTAGTGAGGTATGATAATATTGGAAATACACTTATGTTTTTCATTCATGGATTAATAAGCAATGTGAATTTGACATTATGGATGGAAGAGTACTTATCATCTCGTCACAATCTTTACTCGTAGTTGCTACTTGTTTTAAAGAGAAAATGTTCATCAATGTTGCAACTCTGAGTTGTGAAACTAGGTGTTTTTCTATGACATGCAAATGAAGGGAATACAAAATAGAATGTATTACTCCCTTTTTCACTTATCCAGAGTCAATTTGATTATTCTTATAAGTTAAATTGGACAGATCAATTTAAATATTGAAAAACAGTATAAAAGTTGTAATTTTTCTTACGTCAATATGATGAAGAAAAAGATACATTTTAAAATTTTGATTAAAGTTTTAATAGTTTGAATTTCAAAAAAAGAAAAGGTATCACACGAAATTTGTTTGTGGCATATATTTAAGATAAAAATAATTAGATATTTGATATAGTGAAGGTAAAGACCAGTTAATGGTGGTAAGCAAATCAAGCTAGAAATATTAACAAACTGTTTATTCCTAATTATCACAAAATATCTGATTAAAACAAAAGAAATAACTAAAGAAACTTCAAATTTATCTATATATACTCAAATCAGTTTGGTAAAACGTATTATGCTATGAATTTAAAAAGAATTATCCCAATACAAGAGAATAATAGAATAAATACGTATCTACATCAGATATTTACATCAAATTATAAAAAATTACTATAATTATATAGTCTAAAAAGATAAAAAAAATTCCTTTTTAATATTATTGAGTTTTTGGTAAGTAATAATTCTAAATTGAAGATTTATACAAATTACTGAATTAGAATAACTTTTTTTTCGCTTAATCCTTAAATAAAATGTATAATAGAGATAGAGCAAAAAACATTAATAAACCGTTAAGTATTTTTCTTTTCTATTTTTTGTTTTGTTTTTAAAAGAATAATCGAAATTTACCAGTTTTCGTTTTTCAATTGTCTACATATAGTCTCTTTATTTCATTCAACATTCTTTTAAATTCGAATTGTGATTTATAATGCTAATTTTTAATATTTATTTCTTTTTCTAATAAATTCTTTATGCCATATATTGTTTATCACTTAATAAGTGAAATTGTATATTTTTTCTATTTGAATTTATGTGATCTTATTTAATTGGACACATAATTTAAGAATGAGAGATTTTTAAAATTTGAACTTTAAACATACAATAACATTTGTGTAGTTATATGACTTTTGAAGCTATTTTATTGTTGAAAATGCAATAATATCGTGATGTTGTAAAAGTCGTCACAAAAAGTAAAATAAAAAGGTTTTAAATTAAATTATTTTAAAATTTAGAAAGTTATGGTAATTTTTTCTAAAAGAGACTAAAAATATGGTTGTGTGGATCGAATTGAAATAGGGTTGATTGAAGTATCATTTTAATCTTACTTATTAGTACCTAACTAACCAATAAAATAAAGAAAATGACAAGATTTGAAGGAAAAGAAGATACTCCGTATTAACTTATTATCATTGTATCTTGTGCAGTAGAAGGACTATTTCTCCTTTAATCACAAGTCTGTTCGAACCTTGAATATAAAAAAAAATTGATAGAGAGAGTTTTCCCCCAAGTTAAAAAAAACCCGAAGAAGATATCAACTTATTATATTTCCTTTTACATGTTTTAGCTTTAGTTAAGTATATCAAATACCAAAATTTGATATTCAACTACCTTTAATTAACTTAAAAGTTCAAGTACATGAAATATTAATATTTATTATAATAATAAAAAAGAGCAAAGACATAAAAGCACAACTGAAGTTGTTTCGAATTTTCATAAAGACACCTTAACTTTGAGGGCGTCCTATTACCCCACAAAAATATTGAATATCTTTGTAAAAGGACCATTTTGACCTATTTTCTCTACTGTGAACAGGCGCGTGGTGCTCACTTTTTTTATTAATTTAATTTAAAGTAATTTCTTCAAATCCGACCTGACCCGACCCAAATCGTTTAAAAAATGAAAACTCTTGTTCTCCATTTTTCATTTCTTAGTCATCATTTTCTTCAATCATAGGCATTGTTGAAGATCATCTCCTACAATTTTGATGTTTGTTGGTCAAATTTCTTGGAGAACTAGCGGAGTAAACAACTGATTTGAGAGTTTGGTTTGATTTTTGGGTTCTCAAAACTAAATGAAATTAAGAAGAAATGAAACCTCAGAGAACTTTAAATTAGCTTTTTCGATT
>JAJOOS010007279.1:0-21107 GCA_029582725.1 Solanum chiquidenum
AAAGGTTTTGAGTTGATACAAATTCATAGGTGATGGAGAATTGACCAGCTTCAACTAAAGTCCCTCTCCAAACTCTGCTGTCCCACATCATAAGGACATCCCCACAGCTACCCTCAGCTTCCAGGTAACCACAATTCATCCATCGGCATGACCATAATTGCTTAGCCATTGCTTCAACTTCCTTGCTGATCTTTGTTTCTTGAAAGCAGTAGACATCAGCTTTCCATTTTTGCATTAGACTCTTCACCATTATTCTCTTGTTTTGATCGTTTAGCCCCCTTACATTCCATGTCAATAATTTGACTTTCATTTAAAAGTTAAACTTAAAATCCTCCCCCTGCTCCTGCTGCCTTCCACTTCTTCATTAAGGCTGGATTTTAAATTTTTCAGTTCATTTTTCCCAATTCTGCTCTTTGGAGTAGACACTGCTTTACCAGACCCCTTATTATCCAACATTGATTTCCTCTCATCGATCTTCATTAACAGGGCTATGGTTTCTTTTTCGAAACCTTTGAAAGCTACCCCATAGGTATTGCTCAGCTCTAGGATATGAGAATTTACCCAATTTGATGCTTCTGTCTCGATAATTTCTTGAGAACTTGGGAATTGAATATTGACTGGGTCAACCTCACTTGTTTGGGACTGAGGCATTTTTATTGTTATCAATCTACCTCTTCCTCTCAAGGGTGTGTCTTGGGTCTCTTTTCGATGTTGCTTACGGTCATATTTTCTGAAAGCCTGATTGCTTCCTCTACAATTTTATTGAACTACTTTTTTATTTTACTTAATTTCTCCTTTTGCAGTGGTTTGGAGATGCTGAAAAGCTTACCAAGGCACTCTTCTCATTTGCCAGTAAGCTGGCTCCTGTAATAATTTTTGTTGATGAGGTAAAACTCCTATTTCATATGATGCCACTTTTTCTCATTATGCTTAAACATCATTTTCATAAACAGGATGTTCGTCTCATCTTCTTGACAGAATCCTAGTGTGCTTGATCCTTATTTGTTCTATGTGTCAGCATTAAGTTACTAATGTATTTTGAACTCTAAGAATTGTATGCTGACTGCCTCTAATTATGGGAACAATGGACTCACATTTGATTATTTATAGTTCAAAAACTACATGAGGGTCTAATGGTGAACATTTCTTATGTGAGACCAGTTGTATCAATATAACCATTACTTGGTCAGCTTTGCTGTTGATCATTCTATAAAGCAACTGTCTAAAACTTTCAGTGCTGGTTCAACCTTTGTACAGCTTAGACCAAAATGGTTTGGCACAAACTGCTCAGTTCACCTGTGACGACAGAAATCCAGAAACCGCTTCTGCTGCTTTGGCACACTGTTGCCCCTTAAAATTAAGATTCTTTCTCTGTTAGGTCTGGATCTCTTATGCCAGAGTTGCTTTATTTCAGTCAAAATCAAAGCTTCTACTAGAAGGTTTTGCAGCAGAAAGCATGACTGGCTTGGTGCTTGGATGTGATGAAACATTCCTGATCATATAACACTCTTTAAATGCAAGATATAAGTAATCTAAACAATGCAAGTACATGGTGAAATTTTTTAATCTTTGCATAGAATTAATGCTCGGCTGAAGCACGTAGTCGGCTTTCCTCTCTTAAAACTGAATCATACTTCTCAACATAAGATGTTTTAGGTGTGTTTTCTTCATCTGTTATTGTTGTGTTGGATCAAAACAGGTTGATAGCTTACTTGGTGCTCGTGGTGGTTCATTTGAGCACGAGGCAACTAGAAGGATGCGGAATGAGTTTATGGCTGCATGGGATGGTTTGAGATCAAAGGAGAACCAGAAGATCCTTATACTTGGTGCAACAAATCGTCCCTTTGATCTTGATGATGCTGTTATTCGCCGTTTACCTAGGAGGTATCTTTTTGTTATATTTACAAATGTTAACTCAAACTTCCTAGCCACAAATTCATATTGCTTCCTCATTAATCTGGTGCTTCACTAATACCAGATGCATCTAGTATGGATATCTTTCCAAGAATGGACTCATGTCAAATTTGAACAGGATAAAACCATAGATAGGCTTTAGACGTAAAGCTGCTGATAATTATGGGGTTATATTTCAGGATATATGTGGACCTACCAGATGCAGCAAATCGCTTAAAGATACTAAAGATAATTCTTGCTCGGGAAAATTTGGAGTCCGAATTCCCCTATGAGAATCTTGCAAATGCAACTGATGGTTATTCTGGCAGTGATTTGAAGGTAATAGATTATCATGTCAAACTATTATATGCTGGCATACTTTTAATTTGTGTCTTGTTCATTACCAATATTTTTTGCTCTGGCATCATCTACAGAACCTGTGCATTGCGGCAGCTTATAGACCTGTTCAAGAGATACTAGAAGAAGAGAAGGAGGTAAGTCCAATCTGTAATTGGTGATAATATCTAGCACTTTTTCAAGGGCTGTTTATTCTTTGTCATGGGGAAGTGAGCCCATATTAGGATAGCCATGTATGAGTTTTATGATACTGCATGAAAGCTACTGTAGTTATGGTTGGCGTTGGTCTTGAATTTTGTGTTGATTGTTTCATCCTCTTCGAACCTTCAACTTTGATCTCTCATAGTGGAGTCGGAAAGTTCTCTCCAAATCTTTGCCTGTATAACAGTGAATATTCTGCTCAACTTTGACAATTAAATCATGTTATGTGTTGAACACTGTTGTGTCCTTTTTCCAAACCACGTATTTTAGGAGCCTATTCCTGCAGTGCAGTGTTCTCATCCTGTATGGACCTGAATAAAATCATAAATAATGGATGATCAAGTTTGGGCCAGCGTATTTTAGGTGGCCATTCCACATGGCCTTGTTATTCTCCTTTATATGTGTTTGTTCTTGTCAAAAAAGTTCTTTTTCTATATGAAACTTTTCCACGGAGATATATTATGCCATTTACGTTTTTAACCAATGATGAAAAATTGTTGTCATGCTTCTTCTAATACCTTCCCTATTTCTTTTCTCAGCCTGAATCACTGGGAAGTAGAAAAGATGGAATTCCAGTGTTAAGACCTCTCACTGTAGACGATTTCATTCAGTCAAAAGCGAAGGTAAATGATCTTAACTGGGAATTCTAACTGAAGGGCCTGAAATTAAATTTGTAAAGCTAGATTTCAATGCGTTCCTCAATAAAGTAGGAGGAAGTGTCAATATTTTGTGCAAAGTGCTATTAACAGATATGGCTCATATAACATTGTGCAAGCATTGTATCTGCTGATCTTATACATTACCTCTCTGTTTCCATCATAGATTTTAACAGTTGGTTTGTAGCGTGGCGATAAGTTCATGAAGGTTTTCTAAAACTGTTTCATGTTCTCAATACTCAGGTGGGGCCATCAGTTGCATATGATGCCGCAAGCATGAATGAGCTGAGAAAATGGAATGATCAATACGGTGAAGGTGGAAGTAGGAGAAAGTCTCCATTTGGCTTTTGAGTCCAATATTAACAGGCGAAGGAGGTAGTAAGCGAGTCCACCATTTGGCTTGCGACTCTAAATTAACAGAGTACGTTGTCGTTAGAATTGTTTTTAGGAATGTATAATTTTTTTTTGGAAGGTTTATATTTTTTCTTTGCCCCAAATGTTCCAATGAGTGACTTAACTTGTTAAGGTTTGTTAAGTAATCAAGTAACAAAGCAGGCAGAGATAGGTTTAGGAACAGAGCTATAGAAGAAACAGGCTTTAGAATGCCAATGTGTACTAATATAAAGTTCAATTTTGTAGTTCTTGCTCTGTTACAGAAAAATAATGAATGTCGAACATCATAAATAATTTTTTTCTGCTGTAATTTAATGAAACCTTAATTTCTATTTGTTAGATGAAGCTGTGGAGCGTACAAAAGCATAATTTTTTCTCATTTGGATTGTTTGTCAATTACTTGTAACACTCTGGAACTACTACCCCTATCAAATGTATGAGAAGTAGGGTTAGAAGTTTCATTAGAGTCTTCTATACACTTAAAAGGCTTACAATATTTCCTCTTTGGAAATTTGGTAGGACACATCAATGTAAAATTTCTATTTTGGTCACCTAATTTAAGGGTATACATCAAATCCTTTTGAATTTAGCAGCAAAACTTACTTAAATACTTTAACTATATGAACGTTTAAATATCTCTCTTAACAACTTTTACGTGAATTAAATATCACCCTAAGGGGTGATGTGGCAGAGTGAGTGCACTCACTCTCCTAAAAGCGCGTGAAGAGATTTAAAAAACAAACTAAATTTATAAAATTACTCAAATGTCATTCTTTATAGGTTAATATGTAATTAATATTTTAAATAGTGTTTTTTTATTTTTATTTTTAGAATATGTGAATTTTCTTTATTGGCCCAAAAATTTTTAATCTCCCTTTTTTGAAATAGTATACATTGAGGCAGTACTCTATAACAACTAGTGTATATGTCTTCAAATTGAATGTTTATGTATTATGTATGCGCAGTTGAAAGTATGTATTTATTTTTAAATTAATTTGTATTTGATATTATATACATTTGTTAACATTAATATTCCTTGATTTGTATTCACCTAATAAATTGATAAACATATATATTTCATACCTTGATTCATATTCACCTAATAAGCTCTGCTAATAAATTCACCTAACAAATTTATATACATTTATTTGCATTGTTATTCATTGTTTCGTATTTACTTGATAAATTAGTATACATTAGTCCTTATTCGCCTAATAAGTTACTATACATTAATTTGTATTCACCCAATAAATTGTATACATATGAATAAAAAATCAATGGTAAAATTTAAAAAAATAATATTTTAACTAATACTTACTGAAAATAAAAAAAGGAACAAAATAAAATAATGAATACCTAATTTTAGGGAAACAAGATAATTGAATCCCTACTTTTAAGGGTATCTAGTAACTAAATAAGAAAAAAAATGAAATAATTGAATTAGTAATTATAGGAATATCTAGCAACAATATATAAAAAAATGGATCCCTTATTTTTTTTCTTCCATAAAATAACGTCAAATAAGGAGGAAATTTTTTTCTCTCTCTCCTATTTTTTTTCAAGCAAAATAAACGGATAGAAAGTTTGGCTAGTTAGTGCCAATTTTTTTAGGCTTAAAATTTGTTAAATACTTTTGGGCTAAAAACAACGAATTTTATTCTAGACTTGTACCTTTGTGTCAATTCCTCTTTTTTTCTCTCTCTTTATTTTGTTGTCTTCCCCAATATAGCTTCTTCTCCATTGATTAGTAATCCACAAAACACAACACTAACCTCTTATTATTGACGTCAATTTCACAAATATAATTTTTCTTAAATTTTGAGTGAATTATTTTGATTTTTTTAATTCCCACATGGCAGTTTCAAGAAGTAGGGGGAGAGGGAAGAGATTCAAAGAAGATAATGTGGTATTGTAGTAGTTCTTCTCTAAAATTATTTAAATTTTTCTTGAATTTTTTGAATGACCCATTTTCACAAGACAAATTCGAGGGTGAGGGGAGAAATTCTGAAGGAAATTTATTTATTTATAAGATAAAACTTCTCGAATCTTAATTCAAGTTCTCTTTATTTTATTTTTTCTATATGTTTATGTATAATAAAAAATAACTAGCAACATCCCTATTTATAAAAGTCAGAAGTCAAATTAAATTAAGACTATAAACTTATTCCTATATGAACTAAACAAATTCTAACTAGACATTAATTACACTAATACAAAAATAACAAATCCTAAACAACTTAGAAATCTTACTCCAACTTTGAATTATAATTTCAACATTCTCTCATAATTCAAAGTTGTATACTCTTGCTTTTTTCTTCTTGTCATTGTTGGTGTATTGGAACACTTTTCTTCAATCTTCAATTTCAATCTTGTCGTCATTGTTGTTTTTGAAAACTTCTCTTCAATCTTTAAATTGAAGTTCTTCTCTTCAATTCTCATTTATTTTTTCTTGATTGTGTTGACACACTTTCTCTCCAACTTTAAAGTGTCGGAGCACTTTCTCTCAAACTCACAATATTTTTTCTCTTGATTGTGTTGGAGCACTTCTCCACAACTTTCATGTGTGGGATCACTTTTTCTGCAACTCACAATATTTTTTCTCTTGGTCGTGTTGGAGCACTTCTCTACAACCTCCAAGTGTTCGATCATTTTCTCTCCAACTCATGATATTTTTTCTCTTGATTGTGTTGAAAACCTTCTCTCCAACTTTCAAGTATCAGAGCACTTTATATCCTATGATTCTTATCAAATTCATCAATGGATCCTTTTTCATCCATTGAGTCTCAAAGAAACCTCAATTCATCTCCTATGATTCTTACCAAATTCTAGGGTTTCATGTTTATGTTATGAGTTTTCTTGATGTAAGTATCTTTCAGCATAATTGATCTATTTATGCATGATTTGATCATAATTACATGTTTTCAAGGCATTTCACATGAACACATGCTATATGAATATGTTCACTATGAGCTAAGATTTGAGATTTTGCATGCATTATGAATTTGAAGAGATTATGATTCAAGGATACTTTGAAATAAAGTGTCAACATGATTTATAAAATTAGGTTGCTTCTGATTGAAATATTCTCATTACGTTTAGACCCTTTCGATTAAGTGCCTCTTATACATTTATTATGTTGTGAAATCATGATATTTTGACGGAACAATTTTTATGATTATGAGTCTTTGTGATTGAATTGGTATTACTAAATTCTTACCATTTCAAAGACTAAATATTATGAATATGATTTGATTATACATATTTTTATTTGGAGTTTATTTAGCACCGAATTAGACTAGTGACGATAATTACCCAAGTCCTTGAACTACGTGCCCTTATAGAATTGTCTTGATTGGACATTATTTAGTGGATCCTACGAAGCTTAAGAACCGATCCTTACTTTGGCAAGTAGGACACTCTCTTTTTGGTGTGGGAGCAGTACACTGAACTCCATGTCATAACTCACATGGTTTATGTCGATTAACGGTAAACTTCCCACAAAAGAGTATAATTTCTCATTTAGATTATGTTTTATACATACGCCATCACTTTACTTACGATATGATTTTAGATATTGCATTGACCCTGCTTATGATTTATGAACTAAGCTTAATCGATTGATATGCTTTACTTGTTCATGCATTGTCACATTGAGGCCTATCATGTTATCACGTTTATACTCATGCATCTTTTATCATACTCAATGCATGCCGAATACTGACACATACATTTTCTTGTGCCTATATTATCTTATAACATAGATTCTGACGTTCCTCCATCCGGTTATGGCTAGTGGATTAATAGTCTTTACTTAGATTTTAGTGAGTCCTCATGGTTCGAGGGTATGACCATCATACGACTTCTTATGTTCTTTCAGTCATTTTAGTTTCCAGATTTATTTCGTGGGCTAGGGATTGTCCTAACCACATCTATAAGGAGTAGAGGCTTATATGTCAGACATAGTAGATTTTCGTTTATTTCAGTCTTGTACTCCAATTTTGGTATCACTTGAGATTGTCTATTGAGGTTTATATTTTGCTTTATATCTTTATTCGAGTTGTCTTGATTATCAGTGCCATGCTTATGTCAAGTGGCTTGTTTAGAGTCTTTCGGGATTCTATTCATCATGTCATGCCTAGGAGGTAGTTTGGATCGTGACAGAGCAACACTTGGGGGCTATGCTCTAGACTTTGAGAGATCGGCGACTTTAAGCCAAGTTCTAAAAGTACGAGTTTTGTCTTGAGTATGTAGTAATTTTTAGGCACGTGGTATCCAAGGATAACATCTTGGTTGATCTGATGAAGATTGAGGCTATTCGTGATTGGGCTAGGCCTACTTTAATTTCTGAGATTCAAAGCTTCATCGGGTTAGCTTCATACTATAGGAGGTTTGTTGATGGTTTCTCATCAATTGAACTTCTTTGACTCGGTTGACTTGTATCGATGTTCCTTTTGAGTGGCCAAATTAGTGTGAGTTGAGCTTTCGAAAGCTCGATGAGTTGATTACTACTGCTCATATTTAGACTCTTCTAGTAGAATGTGAGTGTTTCATAGTGTATTACAACACATTCGACATTGGTTTGAGTTGTGTATTGATGCAACAGGGCCATGTGATTGCATATGCGTCAAGGTAGCTTAAGGTGCATGAGCACAACTATCCCATTCCTTATTTGGAGTTGGCGGTAATAGTATTCACGCTTAAGATTTGGAGGCGTTACTTTTATGGAGTCCAATGTGAGATCTACACTAATCACAAGAGTTTGCACTATATTATGAGTCAGAAAGACCTCAACTTGAGACAACGTAGATGAATTGAACTCTTAAAGGATTATGACCTCTCTATTCTATATCATCAAGATGAGATGTCTTAACAAGCCATTTCAATTCAATGGTAACCATTTCAAGAAATGGAAGGGTAACATACTTTTGTACTTAAGTCTTCTAAATGTTTCTTATATGCTAACTGATCTTCGGCATATTTATGCGCCTAAGAACCAAATTATCCCATATATATAACTAAGTTGAGAGTATTTTTCGTTGTCGGAATAAAGTTTTGAGAGTCTTTTGATGTCGCTTTTTCTAACCAATATGATTAGATGTTTCAGGGGAAAAGCAAAGAAGAACGAGCCAAAATAGGGCACCTGGTCAGAGGTTGGAAAATAGAAGACGAAGTTGCGGAGAAAAAGGGCAAAGAAGTTGGAGAATACACTACGAGGGAGCATCTCCGCGTCACGGAGCCGATATGTGTGTGCAGAAAAGGAACTCCACTTAACAGTGGAGTGCGCGATGGGAGCGCGTCGCAGAGAGGTTTCTCCTGTGCACAACTATAAGTGAGGGAACAGGTCCGCGTCGCGGACCTGGACACCAGAAAGTGGCCACGTATTTTATTTTAGATTATAAATAGTTTAAGTGTGTTATTTTTATTATTATCCAGTTTTAGAAAGACGAGAGAGGAGCGATTGAGGTGATTTGGCTAACACTTTCTAGGGTTTTTCTTCTACTCCTTCATTTTGGTAAACTCTTTTATGATCCATAAATATTACTTGATGATCTTTTGTGTTATGAGTAGCTAAAGTCCCTTATTCTAGGGTTGTAGCTACGATTAATGGCATATTAGTATTTGTTTCTAGCATGAGATGAGTTTTGTGATTTATGCTTACATTCTTGTTTAACTATTTTAATGCATGATCAACATTAAAATAAACTTGTTGTCTACTCTTGAACTCGGAAGACGAATAGAGGGATAGACCAAAGAATGTAGGAAGTGTGTTCACTCTATTCACTCTAGAGTAAAATTAGAGTGTTTCGTATATAGGATAGTCTTATGCCTATATACCGCGCTTTATTAATATGCAAGAAGATAGCTTAATGCTCCGCCATTGGTTCATGCCTAACCCCGCTCAACGATGTAGTTAAGCTGTCAATGGTGGTAGGCGATTAGAGGTCGGGGGATCATGATCGTAAAATGAACCTTGCAAATCCATAATGAAGTTAGTCCATCGAATGCTAGGATAAATTAATATTATGCAGAAAATCGAGTTATGCTGCAACCCTGGAGTACTTTTTCATATTGTGAAATTCTCTTGTTTGAAACTGTTGATTGTAGTACTTAATTTTTGAGATTGTTCAACATAGTAATTATAATCAAATTTCTAAAATTGTTTGTCACATAAGTAAATTTAATTTAGACATAACAAAGTGGTTATTTGTTGATTTGAAGTCCCTTGGGTTCGATAATCTGGCTCGAAAAAGTCGTTGTACTCCTTGAGTGACCACGTGCACTTGCGTGTGCTTTTGGAAGCAACAAGTTTTTGGCGCCGCTGCCGGGGACTTTAAAATCGACAGATATCTCATTTTTGAGGGTCTAAGTTATTTGTACAAGTGTTGACAACTTGATCTTGGCTCTTCATTTCACAGGTAGTGTCGGGTTTGCACACTGGAAGACGACCAGGGCTTGGTAGAGCCTTTAGCTGAACCGGAGAGATTTGTTCGTTACCGGAGAAGGCAAAGAAGACTCACTTATCCTGTTCCTCTTGTGGCTAGTGAACCAGAAACTTCAGAAGAAAGGAAGGATCAAGACCCACCGATATTGATGGCAGAAATGAAAGTGAGGGATGTGGCAATCCCACAAACAACAAATGTTACCTCAAGTATTAAGAAACCTCCATCGGGTGGGATGTTTGAATTGAAGCAGAACATGGTGTAATTATTGCACACAAACGGGCAGTTCACTGGTCTGTATCATGAGGACCCACGAGTGCATATCCAGAATTTCCTCGAGATCAGTGACACATACACTCCAATGGGAGTGAATGCTGATTATGTGAGGCTCACATTATTCCCTTTTTCTCTGCTGGGGGAAGCAAAATTATGGATGAACTCTGAGCCCGCAAATTTCATAACAACTTGGGATGATCTTACCCGAAAGTTTTTGATAAGGTTTTTTCCATCCGGTAAAACAGCTAAGCTGAGAAGTGACATATTAAGCTTCCGACAGAAAGGAGGGGAAAACTTGTACCAGGTTTGAGATAGGTTTAAGTCCCTGCTGTTAAGCTGCCCACATCATCATCAAGCTAACGAAGTGTTGATCCACACCTTCATTGAAGGGTTGGAACCAAACACAAAAATTTTACTTGATTCTGCTGCAGGTAGACAAGCTTTGGAGAAGACATATGCTGAGATGTTTACATTACTTAATAGAATTTCACAGGGTAACCCCGAGTGGAATGGCGGAGGAGCTAAATCGGTCGTACAGAAGACCGTTGGAGTGTTGGAAATGGATGTAGTGACAACTTTGTCGGCACAGATCGCAGCAATGCAGAATATGACGACTACTCATTTCAGCAACATTAACGAAGAAGAATCCTTATAAAGTTGACAACACCTCCATGAATGATGATCAACTTATTTCTCTTCAAGAAAAGTGAAAAAGAATGATGTGGATTCATATTAGTGTCAGTACTATATTCTAAATTGTCTATTTGATAATTTTATGATTATTATGATAAAACTTACTCTAGTGCAAAGAAAATTTCGAAAGCATTGTAGAGTAAGTATGATTTCGAAGAAGCTAAAGCTAAAAACTATGCTGCCATCCGATTTTTTTGTTTCCAAATGGTGGACAAAAAATCAATGGTAGACCAAACTCAAGACTTTATAATGATTATTAGAGAGCTCATGTCTGAGGAGATCAAAATTGAAAATAGCCTTATTGTTTGTGGCTTGGTAGTAAAATTCCATCTTCTCAGAAGGAATTTCAAAAAACTATTTGCCATAAACAAAAGGAAACCTCTCTTGAGACATTGATGATAAAAAAATCCACATGGAAGAGGAGGCAAGGGGCCAAGATGCACTTTTACAATTAGAAAAGAGCAACATAACAATAAATGTAAATTTAATTACTTCAAATAATGTTACTCTTACTCTTGATTCTCACAAAAATACTCTACGAAACCTAAGAAGAAAATTTTCAAGAAAAAACAATGATAGACCATCTCCCAAGAAATATAATTGTGGAAATAACCAAACACAAAATCAACAAGTTCATGATAAGGGACCGTACTTCGCCTGTGGCAAGAGTTGGCATATTGCCGAATTTTGTAAATTTCGGAAATATGATCCTACACCACAAACAAACATTACCAAAGAGCCTTTTGTAGCGGTGATTAAAGAGCAAGATATCTACGCCTCAGCCTGAAAGATTTTATTTTCTTCATTTTTATTTTTCAATTGTAATCTCTAATTTCGTCAACAATTTTAAAGAGATCTAAGCCCACTGCAACAAATCTTTTTAGGGAAACTTACATAAATATACTATAATAAAAAAAATATTTACCATTTATAGCAATAACATATTTTTTCTTCACTTGATCAATTTTAATACATTTATAATACGATTTTAATACATATTACAAAGAACAATTTATTATTCACCTACAATACAAATTTTATTGATGGATAATACAATTATATCACACATTTAATACACTTATAATACAATGTGGCAAATTCTTACCAAACAAGCATAATATATTTAAAAAAACAGTTATAATACATATATATTACATACATAATTCACTTTTAATACATATTGCAGATTTAACATAATATTATTATGTATTGCTATAAATGGTAATAAATAAAAAGTATCGCTAAAATCGGTAATTATTTATTAAAAGGTACCCATCTAAGTAATTTTTCCATCTTTTTACCAGGCCAGTAGTAGTCCTCTTGACTTGTCCCTTTTAGAATACAACAGACAAATTACAAAGTATAACTCAACAAAATCTAAACAAAAGTTGAGTCCAAAGCTCCACAAAAAGAACATCTCCCTTCAACGAATAAAAACTCTCTTTTCACTAACTTTTATGCACTCTATATTTTTATTTACCCAATACAAAGGAAGGTCATCACTATTTATAGCCGAATAATTCTTTCTTGCAATGAATAGGAAGATAGTGGGGTGGTTAATTAGGTGGATAAATGAGTTAGAGGTTACACAAGTTATAAGGTATAATGATTTAATAAAGAAAGAAATAATGAGAGAGGCAACAAATGCCATCAACGTGCAAATGTAATGCTGCGGAGAAAAGTAACATCTAAGGCACTAAATAATACACAATAAAGACTCTAGCAGGGGATGGTGAACCTTGTATGCAATTCCAGCTAGGCCTTGGAAGTGAAGAAAATTATGGAGGTGATATCTTCTAGTTCAGATCCTCAATCCGAACATCACTCCTATTGCTGCAGTAGTATCACGAGTGTGTAACTCAATGCCTGAATCAATGGCAAGGAGCATCCAGAATTCTCTGGAATGCTTAAACTAGATTCACCAATAATCTCTACATGAGCACTGGTAGTCCTTAAAGGAATGAAAGCGGTTGTTATCTCTCACAACAATTTCTCTACCAGTAATGCCCGAGATGAACTTTATTGCACTATGGCAATCCACACAAACCCTCAGGTTTTTTGTTATCCTTATTGGGAGTCCAGGAGGGATAGCAATGAGACCAAATGCAAGTGCAATCTTCTCACTGTGATGCCAAACTTCTGATTCCTTTTCTTCCTCCTCTAAGTCGTATAGCGCAGAATTTGTGTCGGCAATATAACCTTCTGCTTTCATATCTCTCCTTAACTTGGCCAGCATTGCTTGAATCTCTGGGTATCTTTCATGAGTTGTATCCTTTGCTTGGAAAATATGGATAGACTTCTTTGCAGATATCCAACTGATTCCAGCCCCTTTTGTGATGCCAACATCCTTCATCTCCTTTCTGACAAGATTAGCCTCATCCCACCTGCATTTACCTCTTGTGATAAATAGGTATTGGAAAAAGGCAACCTATATACCAGTGGTAATCTACAACAACTCAACTTGCATTCTACAGATAGAAGTGCCCATTTATCTAAAGGAACAAGCATGATCCCCTACCCTCTCCTTCCAAGCCAAAGTTAATACAAAAATACTAATAATGCAAATGTGTCAAATATTTTGGATGGCTGTTCCAAAATACGAAGTGTGGAATACAAATGAGGATAGAGGAAGAAGGTTTTCTAAATCCAGCTGCAGTAGTAACACAAAGAAAAGAACTTTACATATGGTCCTTCAAGGGGTTAGAGTAAACCTTCCCAATTTAAAATATTATGCAATGTTTCTGCAAGTATCTATAGTTAAATGTAGCAGTACTTAAATTGTCTAAATACGTTTATTTATAAGGCATCAACAACAAAATGAGCATAGATTAACAGGCCCTCTGCTCTCCAGGGATAGCTTCACAGTAAGTATAATTGGACCGTGTAACAGGATAACAAGAATGCCTAAAAAAGATTAAGCAATTAAAGTGACTGGTCGAAAACAGAATTACTGAACAATGCATTGAGGAGGAGCTTTCAAAGTCGGTATCTATACGCATACTAACTTGGTCAAAAAGAAAGAACATTGACTGCCATATGGTGAACTTGTTGCATGCAATAAGAAATTCAAGGACTATCTTAGTGAAACAAAGAACTTAAGGTCACCTTCCAGCAGCAGCAAACATATTAGAAAGAATGACATGGTTTCCAGAGTCCAAAGGATCAAGTCGAAACAAATTGTCAGCCGCAACCTTCCCTAGTTCAGGTTTTCCATGAACTCTACAAGCCCCTAAAAGAGCTCCCCAGACTGATACTGTAGGTGGAACAGGCATTTTCTTGATAAAGTCGTATGCACGCTCCACCAAACCAGCCCTTCCAAGTATGTCTACAACACATGCATAATGCTCTGGCCCTGGTTCGATCCCATACTTCTTCCGCATAGATTCAAAGATATCCATGCCTGTTTTAACAGCTCCAGCCCTACTACAAGCTGTCAATACACAAACAAATGTCACATAACTAGGCACCACATCATGGCTTTCACTAGTCATCTCCTCAAACAAACGCAATGCCATATCCGCACACCCTTGATGAGCATAACCACCCATTACTGCATTCCAAGTTATCAAATTCTTCTCGGGCATTTCATAAAAGGCGCTCTCACAATTTTCTATGCTACCACATTTCCCATACATGTCAATAAGTGCACTACCAACAAATACGTTATGCTCGATACAAGCCTTTACTGCAAGACCATGAATAGACCTCCCCAGCTCAAGCACTGCCATTCCTGCACAAGCACTAAGCACACTTGAAACCATGAATTCAGTTGGCTTAATACCTTCCTTCCTTGCCTTAAGAAACAGCATAAAAGCGTTGTCCCATATATCATTCTGTTCATACACAGCCAACATGGTGCACCATGATACACCATTACGCACATTTATCTCATTGAAAACTAGCTCTGAATACTTCACCTGGTGACATTTGCCATAAAAATCAACCATTCCATTTAGAACAGAGACATCTGATCCAAAGCCAAGTTGAATAACATAACCATGCAACTGCTGCCCAAGCTTCAAATACAAACCATCCGAGCAAGCATTCAAAAACACACAAAAAGTAATAGAATTAGGTGGCTCTTCACCTAGTCTTAAGAGCTCAACAAATTTTAGAGAGGCGTCGTAAGGTCTTCCGTCAAGCACGGAATTAGAAATACAAGCGTTCCACGTTGCAATATTCCTGTGAGGCATTTCATCAAACATCTTCTGCGCATATTCCCGCAGACCGTTTTTACAGTACATATCGAATGCGCTACAGCCAACAAACACATCGTTAATGAAGCTACCTTTCAGTGCCAGTGCATGAAGCTGTTGGCCCATGAGGGGGTAGTGCAAGAAAGCGCAAGCTTTGAAAAGGCAAGGGAATGTGTAGTCATTGGGTTGAACAGACTGGCGGCGCATGTCAGAGAAATGTAAAAGGGCAGAAGTAAAATGGCCATTTTGAACGGAGCCAGCAATGAGAGCGGTCCAAGTGACGACGGAACGAAAACGAGGCGGAGTGAGTGAAAGAAGGAGTTGAGCTGAGTTGGGGGAATCAAGTTTGGAGTAGAAGTTGATGAGATGGTTAGAGAGGAAAGGTGGAAAAGGGGGTTCAATAGTTCTGATGATATGGGCATGAACAGCTCGACCAAGAAGAAGGGATTGAGTTGATAAGGCCGATTCAATCAACCATCCAAGAGCGTTGGCGCTCAGCAAGGGCATCCACTCCCTACTTTGCCACGCCAATGTTCTATAATTAAAAAAAACCTTTTGAATCATTCAATAAGGGTGATAAATATAGGAAAGGACCCTTGATTACTACGTTACTCTGTTTATTTCATATTAACTGAATTTTTAAAAGTTTTTTTTTTTAATATTCAAAGTTCAAGAGAATTGTTTAAAATCTTTTTTTTTTCTTCATTTTTATCCTTTACTTTAGTAAAATTTTGTAATTTTCTACAACTTAAACTAAGCTATTTATAAGTTATACTCTAATAAAGGACTACTTATATTTATGATTTCATATTTACTGATCTTTATGAGACTGAAATTTCCTTAACTTCTCTTAGTAGTAATTATTATAGTCAAAATTCAAACCTTTTTGCTTAGGAATAAACAAAAGGGAAATAGAAAAAAGGGAAAAAGGTCAAAAATACCATTAAACTAAGTGGAATGAACAAAAATGTCTTTTGGCTAAAAAAATACTCTTGTTGTCAATACTTTGGTTCGAAAATGCTCTTGCAGTCAATATTTTTGTCCATAAATGCCCATATAGTTAATAAATGAGTCAAAAATGCTCTTTTTTCCGAATAAGTATATTATTTCTTCTTTTTTTAACACATCTTCTTCCTAATTATGATATTATTAAAGGACCTATTCTTGTATTTTTTTTTCTTTTAAAATCACTTTAACAAATAAAATGTAGGAAATAATTTTTATCTTCTTAATCTCATTTTATCAATTAAAATAGAATAACTTCATGTACCCTTTCAACGGATAATATATTTCATATATTTAAGATCATAATAAATTCATCATTAATTTTTATTTATATAACAATAAAAAATAATTATAATAAAATAAGAAATATTTTTATTTTTATTTTTTTCTGAATTAAAATAGGACAAACATTTGCTAATTTTAAAAAGTATTATTAGAAAAACAAAATGTCTTGCAAATAAAAAATTATTTATTTAAAAAATGAGCATTTTTACCCATTAAATAACAATAAGGGCATTTTGGACCAAAATATTGACAACAAGGGCATTTTTAGACCAAATCATAAGCGAAGGATATTTTTATTCATTTCACATAGTTTAAGGGCATTTTTGACCTTTTTTCCCTAGAAAAATATGGTTCAAATTTTGTTCTTTATTGTTTTTCTTAATATGTGTGCATTACCTTAAAAATTCAGTTAATATAGAATAGATGAGTACTTTTCAATGGTTTAGTGAATGTATATCATGTGTACAAATGAATATGAGAGGCTAAGATTATTTTTCTTGTTATTTCTTCAAAAAATATTCACTCTATTCCATATTAAGTGAACTTGTAGACAATGCATACCTACTAAGAAACAAATTTAAGGATATATTTTAATCATAAATTCCACTAAAGTCATTTGTGAATCATAAATATAACTTTGTAAGTAGTGCAATTCATCTCCTAAAATTTATTAAACTTCAATAAATAAAATGGCAAATATGAATTTTTTTTTCAAACATTCCAAATGAACTTGAACAATTCAGTTATTTTGAACAATGAAAAAATCCTAAGAAAATTCAGTTAATAAAGAATAGAGGGATTAATACTGTCACGCCCCGAGGCTACCTCCTTGACATAACACGGGACCTAGGATCACGAGTGACCCCAAGCTAACCCTGTGTCTGTCATTTATCAAGCATACTGAGAAAAACTGAATAAACATATATTATGCGGAAGCTAAAACAATGGATAACTTAAAATGGGGAATACCCAACTAGTCACAATATATGAAACATACTAAGAGTTTAATAATAACTAAAAGATAACTTAACAAGTCAAGCTGATTCTACTACTATGTCTGAAAAACCTCTAACTGAGTTGAGTTGCTGGGACATGCCTCCCAACTAACTCTAACAAAACTGAAACTAAGAATAAAGACTAGAGTGAAAGCACGTCTATTGTCCTCGAAGTATGAGGACTCACCACTGAAGCTGCTGAAGTCGGACCGAGAATCGATCTAAGCATGATCTGGATGCTGGGTACATGAACCTACATCATGAAATGATGTAACACAGAGTATCCATCAAAATATTAAGCTGAACAAATACATGAGCTGAACAAAACATAACTGAGCAATGACATAATCTGAGCAAAAATATAGATACTGAAATATAACTGAAAAGCTAAACTGAATGCAATGACCAAGTACTAATCATGAACATAACATGCTGAACTGAATGTTGAGGTATATACTGAAAACCTGGTCAAATGCACTAAGAGTCTGACCATGGGAGCTACTATTAATCGAAATAAACCACGTGAGCTAAATATGGAGTCCGATGTATACTCCCCATTAAGAGAACCCACTATACCTTGCCAAGGGTATAAAGGCATGACTAGCGTGATCACTAAATCTGATGCCCAACAGAGGAAACTTATACTCCTATGAGGGCACACAGTTCTGGAACTATGAAGGTTCGCTGAACCCTAGTCCTACTTGGTGCTAAGTCTACTCCCAACTGAATATGTATATGACTGAAATGTAACTGAAATACTGAATAACTCAAAATACTGACATGCAATATGAGAATACAACATTTATATATTGATAATGTAACATTCGAAATCTGGAGCATGATTATCTGTTTATCTGACCTAGCAAGTATAATTCATGAACTAAGAGAATTTATACAAACTAGGGTTCTGAGTTTCATGCAAAGAACTAAGCAAACTTTCCAAAAAACAAGCTAATTTGATTGAGGATACTACAACAACTAAATTACAACAATTTTCCAAGGTTTTAGAAACCCTAGGTCTAAACAAGATATGGAGAATCAATGATCTGACTGATTTCTAGGGACCTAGTGGATGAAAGGAATCCACTAGTGAAATCCCACAAACCTAGTGATGAAATTCACGGAGAAATCCTTTGGATTTCGAGGCTGAACATTGAAGAACACTGCTGCTTGTTCTTGAAAGAAACTGGCACTTTTTTCTCCTCTTTTCGTTCTAATTTGGATGATTTTTGGAGAATGAGGGTTCTGGGTATGTCTGACTAGGTTATTAGACTTATTTTGAGTAAAATGACGTAATGTAGGCATCAAACGACATAATTAAGTGTCCAACCCATAGGGGAAAGGACCAAAATGACCCTGACTTAAATCTGACGAGTGCCACATACTACAGGACTGACGGGTCGTCGTTTGACCTACAAACCGTTGTTGGGAGTCATTGTTCATGCTCTTCCCGATAGGGCGCCACTAAAACGAGCATAACTTTTTACTCTAAGCTTGGATTTTAGAAATCTCGGTGGCGTTGGAAAGATGATTCAATTATCTTGAATTTGACAGGTCACGGGTCACCTAATTCATTTTGTGTTAAAAGATATGACCGTTTGAAGTTGACCCAACGACCATTTTCCTCTGAATAACTGCTGACCCTTACCTACGGTCCGTAGGTCCAACCACAGACCATACTGGTTGACTGTGTGTCGGATCAAAATTTGGACCTCAACGACGAACCCCACCTACGGTCTGTGGGTCCATCAACGGACCGTGGACCACGACCGTATGTCTCATCTTTGGATCCTGAAATTCCCCTAAGTCTAGGACTGAACCACGGGACCCCACCTACGGTCCGTGGTTCTACCTACGGTCCGTGGGTGGTTCCGTTGGTACTGACATCAGATCGTGAAAAGCTGCATTTTTCTATTTTCTCAAATCCGAGATGTTACAAATACTCTTACACTAAATAATATTAAATCCAAAATATTTGTTTGTATTAATACCTCTTTAATTTTATTTATATCTTAGTTAACATTGCAAAATTATTCTAAAAAGTAAAACATAAACAAAAATTGTAGAGTTTCTGAATTCTCGAAATTAGTTTCATTGTTCACGTCTTCACATAAGAACACAAGAATTAAATCTACTTTTTATGAGGTAAAAACAGAAAAAGAGAAACATTTTCAATGTTGATTTTTTTTTTAAAAAAATCTTGAAGGATTATTAACAAAACAATCCATACATTAACGGTTAAAAATAATTTACCTTAGATTTCAAAAATATTATTTAGTGTAAGAATATTTTAATAAATAGATATAAGAATAAATTATCAATAATTTTTTTTAGTATAGTAATACCGAGAAAAATGATCTTAGCTTCTCATATTCATTTGTACACGTGACTACATCCACTACACTATTAAGAAGTAATATAGTAATGGAATGGATCTTTTCCCATAAAATATTAATTAAGTTTTGACCATTTTTGAATAAACATCCAATTTTATTTTATTTTATATTCATACCCATTTTTTTAAATAAAAATTTGGAGTGGGGGAGGGAATTACTGTCACGCCCCGAACTTGTATCCTGGACGTGGTCGGCACTCGAAGACTATTGTTGGTTGATGTACCGTGAGTTTACGGTATTTTTGATGCAATTCACTTAGAAGTTGTGTGTGTCTAGAGCTATATTGTATTAGAAAGAATGTGTTTTGTGCTATGTTTGTAGGAAATAAGCCTGGAATGCAGTTGAAGGAGATGACAACTGAAATTATGCAGAATGAGCCACCCATGGACCGTATACGGTCCTGTGACGGGCTGTCGTTGGGCAGGCGTGGATGGATCATAAGGGAATTTTGACCAAGTGTGGAACTACGAAGCAATCCACGGACCGTAGGTCGACCTACGGGCCGTCTTGCACATCCGTCGATGGCTTCAGAGAGTTACCTGATGAAAATCCTAAGTGTGGAGCCACGGAAGAGGACCCAAGGACCGTAGGTCGACCCACGGTCCGTCCTACACGTCCGTCGTTGAGGATATGAGAGTGAAGGTTCCAGTTCCTGCTGAAAAGTGCTAAGTGTTGAACCACAGAGGGTGACCTACGGACCGTAGGTCGACCCACGGTCTATAGGTCGTGTCATCGATAGAAACCGCATCCAGACTGCTTATTTCCATATTTTGTTTCCTTTTTGTTTAGGACATGTTTTTCTATAAATAGGGTATGTAAACCTCATTTTTGGGGGTTAGACATTATTGTTTACTTTTAGTTCTTGATATTTTGTGGAATTAACCTGCAACTTTAGCAAATTGATTTTGGTATTTCATATTCAAGATTTTGACTTTGAAATTCAATTGGAGATTTCAGATTTCTTCTACTCTAATCGTAAGTTCATGAATTCTTCTTATCAAAACATGAATTGTGTTCTTTCAAGCATGAGTAGCTAAATCCACAACAGTTGTCACGCCCCGAGACTACCCCCGAGACGCGAACACGGGACCTAGGACCACAAGTGATCCCAAGCTAACCCTGCTGGCATGATCAAGAGCATGCTAAAGATAATAAACTGATGCGGAAGCTATAATCATAAATAAATCTAAAATGATGGGGAATACCCATATACTAAATCTGAAATGAATGAAAACTGATGAGTTTAATACAAAGAAAATATTAACTCAATACTAAGCTGAATCTAACTATGTCTGAAATAAGCCTCTAAACTAACTAGAAA